>JANFCV010000150.1:0-180000 GCA_024500475.1 Phthorimaea operculella | reverse complement strand
ACTATAAGTCAACCTACGAGAAAATATTATAGGTATAGAAAGTGACAGTATCAGGCGTTACTATGCGGAAGTCCATCTTGATGAAAGTGATAGAAGACTTTGATTTATTTTGAAACCTGAGTAATTGAGTATACATACCACTGCCTATAATAATACAAATAACCAGAAATATATAAATAGAATAATAAATATCATTGTATCTTTAAAAAAATCATTGTATCTTGCGATACTCACATCCCAGTTATATTCCTCGCTGATTTTCTTCTTCTGCAGTTGATAGAGGCTCTCCTTCATAGTGACAATATTCGTGGGCCGCGGCGCATCTTCGTCGATAGGGTTGTTTATTCTGTAACCATGAGAAAAGGATTAACCGTGGACTTGGTTTTAACAGGGTCTCTTTTTTAGTTGATTGTTGGCTAACTTTGCTGCCGTAAGTTTAGTTTCCTTAAAGCAATATTTGTTCCTTTATTTTACGTATTTTTGAACGGCAGAACACACTGCCTGCCTATGCAACTTTTATGCGTACACGTGCACTTTATCAAGGGCAAAATTTGACGTTGAAATGTATGGGATTGTATGAGATGCGGTACATTGCTTGTATTGCGTGGTCTACTCTAAATTGGACTACAAACGTAAATGTAAACTATCAAACGTAATTTCAGGAAACAAAATGATATCTTGAGATTTCGCATCTGTTTTCAATAGATTATAAATTGCAATCTTCAAATAAAATTTTATTCGTCAGCTCGTTTGAACTTGGGACTCTTAAATCAATATCATCGATTACAATTTTAATATTATCCATATTCTTAACGGATAAACTGATGCTGAAACATAAAATTGTCGGAATAATCATCATCATCCATTAGACACCAGACACCCAAAAATAATCTACGGTAGCAAATACGGCTTCCACTAATCTACGCGATAAACGAAACTAACAATAACTTTAATAATTTACATATTCAATAAAACATTAAAAATGGTTACATACAAATATAATGGCCAATGGATTGATGCAATAGGAAAGAGGCCTATACTTTGTAATGGGTGGATGTAGCCAGATGATGATGATTGATGACAGTGACCTACTATAATACTGAAATTATGAGACTTAGCCATTTCCTAAATTAGGAATAAGAATACTTGTAGCTTAGATGAACTGTCAAGTGACGTTAGAGTTAAATTACACACTATTTCATAAAAACTACAGAATTTCTCATAACGTGTTCTTACCTAAGAATTTGTTTTATTTTGAGTTCCTGATTTTTTGATGCTATTATAAGTGCCGTGATCACGGGTAGCGTCGTGATCATGGGTAAACTGGAGTATCAGCAAGTCAGCAAGTTTCGGACGGACGGAGACAGACATATTTCACGGGTTCTAAACCGCTCTTAGGGTAGACAGATAGATATGTTTGTGTCTACAGTTTACCCGTGACTGTGACGCATGTAACATCAAAATATCGGGAGCACAAAATAAAATAAATTCTTCGGTAAGAACTGAATCAAAACTACGAATAATTTACCTATTCAACCGGGACAGTTTAAAACTTAGTAGTACTACAAATATAGAGTATACAATATTTTAAGAATTATCTGCGGCAACCTGTTTCGGAAACGGTGGTACTTTAGCGCTGACAACATAACTTGGGCGGAGACAATTTGCTCACTTTGGCAGAGGGACTCGGAACTGGTTGCAAACGTATAAAATAATAAATAAATAAAATAAAAATATATTTTGCCGTGTGATGCCGGCTTAGAATAGCATCACCCCATTTCTTTCCTGTGGGTGTCGTAAGAAGCGACTAAAGGACTCGAGGGTATCATGTGTATTGCAATTTTAGGCGACAGGCTGACAACCTGTCACTATAGCGATATACGACAGCTAAAACGGCCCTCAAATATGTGTCAGACGTGGCGATAACCTCCGTACTTTTACGGCCGTTGATGCTCTGCCTACCCCGCAAGGGATAAAGGCGTGATGTATGTATGTATGTAAAAATATATTTTCTTTTTCTTACTTCTTTACAAAAGAGCCTTTACTTAAATATAATTGAAGTAAAAAAAGACTGTGTTTTTAATTTAAAAAAGAAAACCGACTACATAGCTTCGTCAGTTTTTTACTCGGGACACTAAAGCTTATCGCTGCTGTCCGTCATTCGAATAAGAAGCGCAGTATGATTCGAACACAGACAAAAAATCTTGCCGCCATACAAAGCTCATATTTTAATGATAATGTAAGTAGATTACCTGTCAATACTGTTGGAAGGCGCTTCATCTGGCTCGACGTATGACAGAAGGGATTTCTTGGCCACTTCGATGTTCACTTCTATTGGCTTCCACTCTTGTCCTAAACATAAATAGAATGTGATGTAGAAAAATAGGGGTGGTGCCAAAAGACCCGGCTATCCCGAGAACGCTGGGCTCAACAGAGCAAACTGAACAACTTTCCCCAACGATCATACGAAAAAAATCCTCTTAACAAAATTTCCAGGCAGATACTTTTTTTTGTACTTTGTCTTTCGGTTTTGGGGAAAGTTGTTCAGTTTGAGCCTATATTCGAGAAATTTAGTTCGGTATTTTCCTGCATAGCTGTAGTGGCTTGGCTGTAGGTACCTACAGAAGGTGAGAGATATAGTCATCGGTAATATTGCAAATCCTTTTCAATTTCGTGCTTATTGAGGATATGAAATTGATAAAACTTGTTGCACGACTTTCAAAAAGTAGCAAATAATAGCTTTTTCATAAAAACTAAACCAAATGGACTATCTTTTTGGCCTGAAGAGGTTTTTTTTGGAGTCGAACGTTCTGGCACCTCCTAAACCAAGACTTAGGGAATTCATTCAACATTAAAGATTAGTATGACTGGTATGAAACTCGACTATTGTTTGTGGTTTTAAGGGTCATCACATTACAATTAAAATAGAGAAAGGTAGATGTTTACCTGCAGGTAAATGCACGACGCCAACTTTCGCTTGCCTCGCGACTTCGGCACGTAGCTCATACGCCACTAATAGCATGGTCACCCTGGAATGGAAATTGTCATGATAAGCACTATCATTATCATCATATGTATCAGCGTAAGTTGGCGCCACTTTCGATTGTGCCTCTTACTGGTGCAAATATCTCGGAAACCCTTTTCGTGAGGTCAATCAAGGTCATAACATTCCAAGTTCAAAGTCAAGTTACCGGTGCACAATAGTGGGCAATATAATCGCTTTGTACACAAAGAGGTTGGGAAATCGTAGCATATGCAGAACTCCGGTAAAAATATCTCCGGGAACCTTTTAAGTCAGGTCAATTAAGGTCATAACATCTCAAGTTCAAGGTCAACTTACCGGTGGACGATAGTGGGCAACATAATCGGTTTGTACCACAAAGCGGCCGGGAAATCGTAGCCAATGCAGAACTCCGGCACAAATATCTCCGGGAACCCTTTAAGTCAGGTCAATTAAGGTCATAACATCTCAAGTTCAAGGTCAACTTACCGGTGGACGATAGTGGGCAACATAATCGGTTTGTACCACAAAGCGGCCGGGAAATCGTAGCCAATGCAGAACTCCGGCACAAATATCTCCGGGAACCCTTTAAGTCAGGTCAATTAAGGTCATAACATCTCAAGTTCAAGGTCAACTTACCGGTGGACGATAGTGGGCAACATAATCAGTTTGTACCACAAAGCGGCCGGGAAATCGTAGCCAATGCAGAACTCCGGTAAAAATATCTCCGTGAACCCTTTAAGTCAGGTCAATTAAGGTCATAACATCTCAAGTTCAAGGTCAACTTACCGGTGCACAATAGTGGGCAACATAATCGCTTTGTACCACAAAGCGGCTGGGAAATCGTAGCAAATGCAGAACTCCGGTACAAATACCTCGAAAACCCTTTTCGTGAGGTCAATCAAGGTCATAACATCTCAAGTTCAAGGTCAACTTACCGGTGGACAATAGTGGGCAACATAATCGCTTTGTATCACAAAGCGGCTGGGAATTCGTAGCAAATGCAGAACTCCGGTACAAATATCTCCGGAAATCCTTTAAGTCAGGTCAATTAATCTCAAGTTCAAGGTCAACTTACCGGTGGACAATGGTAGGCAACATAATCGCTTTGTACCACAAAGCGGCTGGGAAATCGTAGCAAATGCAGAACTCCGGTACAAATATCTTGGCAACCCTTTTCGTGAGGTCAATCAAGGTCATAACATTTCAAGTTCAAGGTCAACTTACCGGTGCACAATAGTGGGCAACATGATAGCTTTGTACCACAAAGCGGCTGGGAAATCGTAGCAAATGCAGAATTCAGGCACAAATATCTCCGGGAACCCTTTAAGTCAGGTCAATTAAGGTCATAACATCTAAAGTTCAAGGTCAACTTACCGGTGGACAATGGTGGGCAACATAATCGCTTTGTACCACAAAGCGGCTGGGAAATCGTAGCAAATGCAGAACTCGGGAACAAATATCTCCGGGAACCCTTTGGGTTTGTCCTCGCCTTGAGCCATGGAGATCATCTTCATTTGTTTCTCGGTTAAAGACTTGATCGTCGACGCTGCTGGTAGTAGACAGTTGTAGCCGCGCGAACTTATCCGTTTGACCTGAAAAGAAATAATAATAAAATTTCCTATAAAGAAATCATCATCTTCCTGCCCCACTTACTTGGGATAAGGGCTGGAAGTTTATCTTAACTTGTCGGACTATGTTACGCAGTTATTATTAGCAATACTTCATTTTATGTCATTAGATATGATAGCCTTCTAAACCCTACTTACCTCAAGTAAAGGCTGATTCTTGTCCCCCAATATCTCCAGACAAATCTAAAGCTTACGTACCTCAAGCAAAGGCTGGTTCTTGTCCCCCAATATCTCCAGGTTATATTTGGTCGAGTAGTAGTCGGCGTACGAAGTGTTCGACTGTGGTGCGAACTTGGATTGCGGCGTCATGTACTCGAGGACATTCGATACTATGTACCTGTGGAAGCAAATGTTGGCTCATAAATCTCAAGGGAGTCGTCAAGATAAAGGTATGAGATGGATGAGGCCTATGGAAATTACATACATACATAACGCCTCTTTCCCGGGGGAAAACGCCTCAGTTCGTTAGTTCTCAAACGTAAATAAACAGTTTTTTTTTATATAATTTCGTGTTGAAAATTACTCATTATAAACTTACGAAATAAGAAAATAATCTCAAGCACTATTTGCTTACTCATCGAAATGGCGATCAGCTGTCAAATAAACATGGCGGCGCGATATACATGCATGACAGTGCATGACCAATCAGAACGCGAGTTAACAATTTTACCGTTTTCCTTTTGAAAATTGATACGATAAATTGTGATCCGCGTGTACCTATGTCTTACAATATTTTGGACAGATTGTAATTTAGCAAGAAATATTATTATCTAGCGGTGTTTGTAATTTCACGGTGACATTTACACACATCACGCCTTATTCCCTTGCGGGGTAGGCAGAGCGGTAACGGCCGTAAAACATGGTCGTTTTCGTAATGTTTGACAAATATTTCAAATAATTATTTTAAATTGAACAAAATAAAAATAAATAAACTTATACTGACCTAGAAGGAAGCAAAATTCCTCTATACCACGGAGAGACAACGCGATACCTATGGCTTTCTTCCGTCACACGAAGCGACCTTCTCTCCTAAAAAAATAAACAATTAAAATAAAGTGTCACTTGAAAGAAAACTTGGTGAGCTACTCGAAGAAATAGAAGAAGAAGAAGAAAGAAAATTCCCGAGAAAATGCAAATCGGCATTTGAAGTGGAACAGATTGGACCAACAAAAATCTTAAAAATAATAACTTTGTATGGGACGGATAAGTTTTATAAAAAGTAGTTGAGAAAAGCTGTCTACGGCGATTGTTTCGTCCTCCGCCAAACACTCTGTATATTTCTGTATTTTTGAAAACTTGCAATATTTTCCACGGCAGGCAGGATTTGACCATGCGAGTTTCGGCTTCTGTACGGCCGATGTCTCTACCAACTGGACTATCGCGCCTCAATCTTAGCCTGCGAAATAGTGCAAGCTTATCTTGGCTACTAAGCTAGCACTATATTTCTGAGTTTCTGCGATAGAGGGAAACGGAAAATTCTTGTTACATACCTCAGCTGAAGGCTCCACGACGGGCCGTATCTCCGTGTGCGTCTGCATCACTTGCCAGTCGATGTCGTAGTCCATTGCGGGTTTACTACCGCTCGCAACGACCGGCACTACGTACAGCGAGTAATCTATACCGTCGAGCACGGGATAGAGAGAGATGGAAAGTCCTTGTTACATACCTCAGCTGAAGGCTCCACGACGGGCCGTATCTCAGTGTGCGTCTGCATAACTTGCCAGTCGATGTCGTAGTCCATTGCGGGTTTACTACCGCTCGCAACAACGGGTACTACGTATAACGAGTAATCTATACCGTCGAACACGGTGAACTTCTTCTTTATCGTTAGCACTTGGTCGAATATGAACCAGTGGAAGCTGGAAGAGAAATACGTTTGCTTTGAGTGATGTGATAAGACAACAGAAAACTCAATAATTAGGTACAGAACACAATTATGCAAATTCTGTTAGGTATGTTAGGCGGTTATTTGTAAATAACAGATAAAAAACAATTAAAAGCGGCCAAGAGCGTGTCAGACACGCCCACAAATAGGGTTTCGTAGTCAACGTTTAAATATCAGGTTTTTCAGCATTACAAACTTAATTTTGTTGCTGGTTTGTTAGCAGCAGTATGATGACCAACCGCAAATAGAAAAACTCAATTTTTTCTGAAATCTTTAAGGGTACAATATCCGTTATAGTTTTCATTGTAATTTCAGATTGTAAGCTATATTCCATATTTATTTCAAATTTTTAGCGTTTATACTTAAGAAGTTACAGCTGGAACAAATTATGGGTCAAAAACGCCCTTTTTAAAAGCAAATATCTCGTGACAGAAACATTTTAGTGACTTTGTTTCAATGAAACCTCACCTTCTTTTTAAAAGACCTATTCAACGATACCCTACTCAATATTACAGAAGAAAAAAAGAAATTTTGCCCCCCTTTCACTTGTATGGGAGGGGGTCCAAAAAACATTTAGAATATTTTTTTCTTAACATTTCTATATTTGGGTCAACACGATCTATCTTTTCACCAAATTTCATGTCGATAGCTCTAAAACTGACGAAGATATGAGGGCGCGGCATACAGACAGACAGACAGACAGACAGATAGACAGACAGACAGACATGACGAAACTATAAGGGTTTCTAGTAGACTATGAAACCCTAAAAAGTAAGATGCGTGTGTAGCGTTTTATTATGATTTTTTTTAACCGTCGTTTGACGCTCGTCTATATTAGGGTTAGTCTTTGTTAGGGTTCAAATCCCCGGCCAGATATCGTGGTCCCAGTATTCAGACACGCACAAATTTGCCTTTATCATTCCACTGCTGGTCGTGGCCTCACCCAGTATGCACCTTATAGCACAATCACCCGATTTCGCAATTCAGTCGCTACCAGCTCTCTAAGTACACTAATGGTGTAAAGTTATTTGAAGTTGTCAATCGATTCGACGAAGAAGTCATTGGTCCATCTAGACTAGACGAAAAGCCTCCTACGCTAATCTTGCCGAGGCGTGGCCTCTACTCGAGAACCCGAATTTACTGTCAGACAAATGGGGGTCAAACATACAATTTCATTTCCTAGAAACTTACCGCTTCACCAGTTCAAAAGTGTTCTGATTCAACTCGATGACAGCGTAGTTCATAAGCAGGTTGGTTCTCACTTCCCCTTCACTCAGACATATCGGAAACTCGCACAGTTTAGGCAGAGAATGCATAGTCAGTAGACAAAGTTCTATATAGATACTTTTGTCAAATATAGGAGAGGTTCAATAGTGTTACACTGTCTTTTTTCTACTGATGGACAGAAGACTGTTCGTGCCCGTTTAAACCTCGTACTGCGCACTCGATAGCTTGCTTGAAATACTCTAAGATGTCGTTCAGAATTTCAAAGGCAGTTACAATTTTAGTAGAAGCAGCTTTTACTCACCGTTTCACGAGTTCAAAAGTGTTCTGATTCAGCTCGATGACAGCGTAGTTCATAAGCAGGTTGGCTCTCACTTCCCCTTCACTCAGACATATTGGAAACTCGCACAGTTTAGGCAGAGGCTGCATTATTTATAAACCATACCTTTATACATAAGTAAGCTATAGAATATAGGAGAGGTTCAATAGTATCGTCATCTTCGTTTTGCTACTGATGGACAAAGAAGCTGTGTTTGTAGCCATTTCTCTAGTGCATAATTTCAGTATAAGTAGCTATAACTCACCGTTTGACCAGTTCAGAAGTGTTCTGATTCAACTCGATGACAGCGTAGTTCATAAGCAGGTTGGCTCTCACTTCCCCTTCACTCAGACATATCGGAAACTCGCACAGTTTAGGCAGAGGCTTGTTAATAAACCATAGCTTTATACATAAGCAAGCTATAGAGTGCATCGTTTCGGACCGTTGTGCTGAGCGTGAGCAAAAGTTCTACATAGATACTTTTGTCAAATAAAGGAGAGGTTCAATAGTGTTGTCACTGTCTTTTTGTTACTGATGGACAGAGAGACTGTTCGTACCCGTTCATACCTAGTAAGGCGCAATCTATAGTTTGCTTGAAGATACTCTAAGACCGTTTCACTCGTTCAGAATTTCAAAGGCAGTTACAATTTCAGTAGAAGTAAGTAGCTATAACTCACCGTTTCACCAGTTCAAAAGTGTGCTGATTTAACTCGATGACAGCGAAGAAAATTGTCAAATATAGGAGAAGTTCAATAGTATTGTTACTATCGTTTTGCTACTGATGGACAGAGAGGCTATGTTTGTATCCATTTTTCTAGTGCAGAATTTCAAAGGCAGTTACAATTTCAGTAGAAGTAGGTTTAACTTACCGTTTCACCAGTTCAAAAGTGTTCTGATTCAACTCGATGACAGCGTAGTTCATAAGCAGGTTGGCTCTCACTTCCCCTTCACTCAGACATATCGGAAACTCGCACAGTTTAGGCAGAGGCTGCATGGTCAGTAGACCGTAGCCTTATACATAAGCAAGCTATAGAGTGCATCGCTTCGGATCGTTGTTCTGAGAGTGAACAAAAGTTAAATATAGGAGAGGTTCAATAGTGTTTTCACTGTCGTTTTGCTACTGATGGACAGAGAGTCTGTTCGTACCCGTTCATACCTAGTAAGGCGCACTTTATAGCTTGCTTGAAGATACTCTAAGACCGTTTCTCTAGTGCAGAATTTTAAAGGCAGTTTTCCTTAGAAGTAGCTATAACTCACCGTTTCACCAGTTCAAAAGTGTTCTGATTCAACTCGATGACAGCGTAGTTCATAAGCAGGTTGGCTCTCACTTCCCCTTCACTCAGACATATCGGAAACTCGCACAGTTTAGGCAGAGGCTGCATTGTTAATAAACCATAGCTTTATACATAAGCAAGGTATAGACTGCATCGCTTCGAACCGTTGTGCTGATATAGATACTTTTGTAAAATATAGGAGAGGTTCAATGGTGTTGTCACTGTCTTTTTCTACTGATGGACAGAGAGGCTGTTCGTACCCATTCATACCTAGTAAAGCGCACTGTATACCTTGAAGATACTCTAAGATCTCGTTCAGAATTTCAAAGGCAGTTACAATTTCAATAGAAGTAGCTATAACTCACCGTTTCACCAGTTCAAAAGTGTTCTGATTCAACTCGATGACAGCGTAGTTCATAAGCAGGTTGGCTCTCACTTCCCCTTCACTCAGACATATCGGGAACTCGCACAGTTTAGGCAGAGGCTGCATTGTTAATAAACCATAGCCTTATACATAAGCAAGCTATAGAGTGCATCGCTTCGGACCGTTGTGCTGAGCGTGAGCAAAAGTTCTATATAGGGTGAAATTTTACTAGTGACCGATAGCGAAAACTCAGAACCGGCTAGTGATAAGGAACAACTTTCCCCAAGGAACATAGGTCGAAATACGAAAAAAAATTTTGGACCTCCCATAGTAACTGAAATCAGCTGATCGGCAAGTTTGTATGGGAGGTCAAAAAAAAAATTTCGTTTTTCGACCTATGTTCCTTGGGGAAAGTTGTTCCTTATCACTAGCCGGTTCTGAGTTTTCGCTATCGGTCACTAGTAAAATTTCACCCTATATAGATATTTTTGTCAAATATAGGAGAGGTTCAATAGTGTTGTCACTGTCGTTTTGCTACTGATGGACAGAGAGGCTGTTCGTACCCGTTCATAATCTATAGCTTGCTTGAAGATACTCTAAGACCATTTATCTCGTTCAGAATTTCAAAGGCAGTTACAATTTCAGTACAAGTAGCTTTAACTCACCGTTTCACCAGTTCAAAAGTGTTCTGATTCAGCTCGATGACAGCGTAGTTCATAAGCAGGTTGGCTCTCACTTCGCCTTCACTCAGACATATCGGAAACTCGCACAGTTTAGGCAGAGGCTGCATAGTCAGTAGACCATAGCCATTGTATTCGAGTAAGAAACTTACCGCTTCACCAGTTCAAAAGTGTTCTGATTCAGCTCGATGACGGCGTAGTTCATAAGCAGGTTGGCTCGCACTTCCCCTTCACTCAGACATATCGGAAACTCGCACAGTTTAGGCAGAGGCTGCATAGTCAATAAACCATACCTTTATACAGAAGCTATAGAGTGCATCGTTTCGGACCGTTGTGCTGCGCGTGAGCAAAAGTTCTTTATAGATACTTTTGACAAGTATAGGAGAGGTTCAATAGTGTTGTCACTGTCTTTTTGTTACTGATGGACAGAGAGGTTGTTCGTACCCGTTCATACCTAGTAAGGCGCGCTCTATACCTTGCTTGAAGATACTCTAAGACCGTTTATCTCGTGCAGAATTTCAAAGGCAGTTACAATTTCAGCAGAAGCAGCTTTAACTCACCGTTTCACCAGTTCAAAAGTGTTCTGATTCAACTCGATGACAGCGTAGTTCATAAGCAGGTTGGCTCTCACTTCTCCTTCACTCAGACATATCGGAAACTCGCACAGTTTAGGCAGAGGCTTGTTAATAAACAATAGCTTTATACATAAGCAAGCTATAGAGTGCATCGCTTTGGACTGTTGTGCAGAGCGTGAGAAAAAGTTCTATATAGATACTTTTGTCAAATTAAGGAGAGGTTGCATAGTGTTGTCACTGTGGTTTTGTTACTGATGGACAGAGAAGATGTTTTCGCACCCTTTCGTACTTAGTAAGGCGCACTCTATAGCTTGCATCAAGATACTCTAAGACGATAACCATTTTTTTCGTGCAGAATTTCAAAGGGAGTTACAATTTCAATAGAAGTAGCTATAACTCACCGTTTCACCAGTTCAAAAGTGTTCTGATTCAACTCGATGACAGCGTAGTTCATAAGCAGGTTGGCTCTCACTTCCCCTTCACTCAGACATATCGGAAACTCGCACAGTTTAGGCAGAGGCTGCATAGTCAGTAGACCGTAGCCTTTGTTTTCGTGTAAGATTTTGAACATGGCTTTTTCGCGAGAGTCGTCCGGTTCAGGGTAGCGGGCCTCTAAGGTGACGACGTGGAGGTAAAACTTGCGCGGTTCGGTCATAGGCAGCCCTTTAAGGTATTGGGAGAACTGAAATAGAAAAAAAAACAGCTATATAGGATGTGTGGGACAAAGTTTCCGGTGTACCTACTGCATTCAAACTATGATATTAAACAAGCATGTATACGAATTGCCAGAAAATCTTGATGCATCATGTCATCGATGGTCTGAGAATACCAATGAGATGAAAATAAGAATAAACAGGATTATGAGAAACGAGCGGACCGCCCAGCGGTTTTATCCGCTGCTATTACCCGGTTCCCGTAGGAATCGGATCTGTGACAGCAGTAAAAAGTCGATTACTATGTTACATATCACATCAGAGTGACTCGTCATTCATTTGTGCTAGGCTTTTGGTGTTCCACTCTAGGTACTCGATATGATATCTAAGTGCTAGCAAAAACGCCATCATGCTAAACAACTTTTACATTGAAGCCATTACCGTATCTCTGATTACTTAGATGGACTAGTGGTGGCCTACATAAGGTACTCCAGACCCTCGATGACCATGTGCCAGCAGAAGGCCCGTCATACTGAACAACTTTTACTTTGACATTATAATATAGGGTGAATTTTTACTAGTGACCGATACCGAAAACTCAGAACCGGCTGGTGATAAGGAACAACTTTCCCCAAGGAACATAGGTCGAAACACGAAAAAAAAATCAGCTGATTTAAGTTACTATGGGAGGTCCAAATTTTTTTTCGTATTTCGACCTATGTTCCTTAGGGAAAGTTGTTGCTTATCACTAGCCGGTTCTAAGTTTTCGCTATCGGTCACTAGTAAAAATTCACCCAATATAAGAGACTGTATTATGTACATACAATTTTGTTGTATTTCCGCACTCGTTTCTTGGTGCCGGGTTTCTTGTCGCTGTCGTCTTTTGTCTCGTTCCTCGGCCAGTTAGGGAAGCAGGCCATCACGTCGGGCTGGTCGAAGTCTATCGTTCTAGGATGTTTCCCTAATAATTGTAGTATTCATCGTGTCGTTTAACGGCTCAGACATTATACCCACCCACAACTACAATCCACATGACATTATAATACAGGGTGAAATTATACTTACTAGTGACCGATAGAGAAAATTCAGAACCGGCAGGTGATAAGGAACAACTCTCCCCAAGGAACATAGATCGAAATATGAAAAAAAAATTGGTCTGACAAATGAGCTGACCGGCAATTTTCTATGGAAGGTCCGATTTTTCATATTTCGACCCATGTTTCTTAGAGAAAGTTGTTCCTTATCACCAGCCGGTTCTGAGTTTTCACTACCGGTCTCTAGTAAAATTTCACCCTATAAAAGAGACTTACAATTTTGTTGTATTTCCGCACTCGTTTCTTGGTGCCAGGTTTCTTGTCGCTGTCCTCTTTTGTCTCGTTCCTCGGCCAGTTGGGGAAGCAGGTCATCACGTCGGGCTGGTCGAAGTCTACCGTTCTAGGATGTTTCCCTAATAATTGTAGTATTCATCGTATCGTTTAACGGCTCAGACATTATACCCACCCACAACTACAATCCACATGACATTAAAATACAATGTAATTATACTAGTGACCGATAGCGAAAACTCAGAACCGGCTGGTGATGAGGAACAACTTTCCCCAAGGAACATAGATCGAAATATAAAAAAAAAATGGTCGGACAAATGAGCTGACCGGCAATTTTCTATGAGAGGTCCGATTTTTCATATTTCGACCCATGTTTCTTATAGAAAGTTGTTCCTTATCACCAACCGGTTCTGAGTTTACACTACCGGTCTCTAGTAAAATTTCACCCTATGAAAGAGACTTACAATTTTGTTGTATTTCCGCACTCGTTTCTTGGTGCCGGGTTTCTTGTCGCTGTCGTCTTTTGTCTCGTTCCGCGGCCAGTTGGGGAAGCAGGCCATCACGTCGGGCTGGTCGAAGTCTACCGTTCTAGGGAAATACAAGCAGGGTATTAGAATCGGTACAAATATATTGTATACCAAAATCAGTTTTTAATACCTAAACACGTTTACCTTAAAACGACAGGGTATACCAAAAAATGAATAGTGTACCAAAAAATTAATGCGTAAAAAAGTATATCCGCAACGCAATTAAAAATGTGCGTTTATCTGATAAAGTTATGCTCGAACTTTAAAATGTAATCGAAAGCCAAAATTAGTAAATGTCTACCAAATTCAGTACACCCAATTTACGCGCCAACGCTACCAAAATAAATTACAACGCTTGCAATAAAACGTGGGTATCGACTAAAAGAAATCTTTTCGCGCCAAATTCGGTTATACTCGAGGCTGAAAGGGTTCCTCAATGACATATCTGGACGTCTCACCGAGGCATGCTGCACCAAAGGGCTGGCAGCTATTTTGCCCAAAGAATAAGCCTGGCAATACAAAGGGGCTATGCTGCAAGCCTTTTGGGGACCCTACATCGGTGCGACGTGTGGTGCCGGCAGAGTATGCCGTGTGGTGCCGGCAGAGTATGCAGTGCAGTGTGGTGCCGGCAGAGTATGCCGTGTGGTGCCGGCAGAGTATGCCGTGTGGTGCCGGCAGAGTAGAAATGCCGTGTGGTGCCGGCAGAGTAGAATAGCACCACCCCCTCTCTTCCCGTGGGGGCCGTAAGAGGCGACCGAGGGATAAACCCGACCCAAACAGCCAGGGCCAACCGTATGGTGACGATTAATCCGACACAAAAGCATTCCCAAGGAGGGATGACGTCTTTTAGGCAGCCGGTCGTAAAATTCAGCCAAATCCTTTTGCAACACGATTTTGTGTTCAACGAAACGTGTTGCGCCGACCCCAAGTGATTGGGATATGAGCAGGAAGATGATGATGACCTCGGTGCGACGCCCTGTATGAAGTTTTTTATTTATAATTTAGTTATTAACTGTAATTATTTAATTCTTGTTTCTCTATATAAATGTTTTCCCCTCTAAGGTTTTCCCACATTGAATCACAAACTTTAATATAGGTACCCTTATGTTAATATTTGACAGTCTATTGAAAAATTAAATGCTATTCAAAATGTGGACAAACTTAGCTTATTTTGGGAAAACAAAACTTTTTTAAGGAGCATATATTCTAATGTAATTAAATGGTAATATTTAGATAACATTTCGGTATAAATTGGAGTTCAAATTTTGGTACCTACACATTTACTATTTATTAAATGATTATATTATTTTTGGTCTCATGTGCTGTACAAGTATCGCAACGGTTTATGAGCGCTGACCTTGAATGCGCAGTATTCATATTTTGGGTCTGTTTGGCGGGGGGACTGAGGCGCGACGCGGGAGGTAGCGCGCCAACGCAGTCTATTGGTTTGATCAGTCACGTGCTATTCCCGCGCTTCGACTGACGTCTCGCGTCCCTGAAGTACACTTGCGCACAGTTACTTTTTTGTCGAATATATATTTTGTTGATTTTTGTTATCTGTTCATTTTTGTTTATTAAATCTTTTGTTTTTATTGTTGTTGTTTTGTTGTGCGGTGTTGGTTATTTGCCCTTCCCTTTATAATATATATTTACTAGATGCACGACAAACTTTCGCATTTATAATATTAGTAGGATCTTATAATTTAAGCTTTTAAACTAACCTAAGCGACTATTTTTAATACGCACTGATTTCGTTGCGTATGGCTTTAATATTGTAAAAAATTTGGGTATACACATTTTTGTGCGCGAGTGTACACCTGCGCAAACATCCCCTCCACTTTGGCCGAGCGCTCATAAACCGTTGCGACACTTGTAATTGGCTAACGAAAATTAAATAAATGTATGCGTTAGGTCCAATCCCTCCATACAATGTTAGTTAATTTGAAGCTCCGTTAAATATTTTAAAGGTCAAATCGCACCAACGCACCGCGCGGAACCGCGGCTAAGCCGCGCGTTACAACTAATATTGTTTACATCAATCTAATATTGCTGCAGAGGATTGGCGTGGTGTGGCGCAACATATTTACTTGCGGAGAATATATTTTAGTTGATAACAATCGGCAGAGGAGTGGCGCGGCGCGAATTTGGTTCTTGTAGAAATATGTAACGTATCACATGCAAAAAGAGGCCGAGCCTCTCCGCTGCCACGCCGCTATAGTAAGGCTGGTGTGCATACAACGTTTTACCTGTCACTGTCGCCATTTTCATGCTGTACGATGAACGATACGCGCTTAAGGGCGACGTTGTCACGCCTTTTTCCTTTAAAGTAGCCGCAGTTGGATGAGCCACCTTGTCTTTGTGATGCAGCCCATCTATTTACGAAAGTACATGACATCTTCCGCAGCCACGCCCTCCAAACCCAAGTTGCCGCTAGCTGATGAGCACAATTTGAGCCTCCCTCCTAATGGGGTATTACCTAAACTGGTAAGATCTCGCAACGGCGTGATGTTTCGCCTGCAGGACACCTGGACAGGTGCATGGCTAATTAGAGCAATTCAACCCCTACCCCATAAAGCTCAGTCTTGAAGGTGAATCGCCGCCGGCCTCTTTGCGGCCGTTGTGAAGATCTCCACGTCAAATTGCCGTAGTCATAGATATAAATTTCTAGGAGATATTTGTGCCTGTACGCTTATTGTGCCCTCAAAATTACATTTTAAGCCCCCCATCATAAGCCCCCAAAATTGGGGTATCACGCACGTCCTTGTATGTCATTTTTTATTTCCAAGTTATCGATTCCCAAGAGGTATGAAAAGTTGAAATCATACAAGCATGGGACAGCCTAGTGTTGCGCTCTACTCTAGGGCCTTGCGCAACGAGAGCAGGCTACACTTTACTACCAGACTATGCTTGAGCAACCGCAGCTTCCGTCAGCGAGAGAATGTTCGTCCGCACGTACCCACGATTCGCCTAGCAGTGACACATCGTAGATTTCTCCCCGTTTTGCTATAGACGCCCTCTGAAGGGCCCCTGAAAAGCGCGTCTACTAGGGTCACGCCACCGCTTTCCTTGTCCCTGATGTATATTTTGGGTTCAAGAATTAGCTCAACGACGTCTTCAAGCGGCCCCACCTGGCAAAATACCTACGTGTCAGCTTCGGCAGGATCTTAGCGTAGAATACTGGATTCGGCATTTTAGCAAAGACAAAACAGGGGTTTTGGTTCTACTATCGCTACCTGCTAGCGCTGGAGGGCTCCGGGACCGAAGTCTTCTGTTTCACATGCGCACCCTCAAAAAAGCGTCCCTTGATGATCGCAATACGAGGTCTCCCCGTTAACACTGTTCCAGAGACATCCAAATAGAGCTGACCACCCTAAGCCACGAGGTGGACTTCGTGCGCCCCATCAAGGCTCGCGGAGGACGCCCAGGGTGCATTTGACACAACTGACACATTTTGAACTATCGAATAAGTAGATACTAAATGATTGTTGAACGATACTTGTGCCGTGTGATGCTGGCTTAAAATAGCATCACCCCAATTTTTCCCGAAGGTGTTCTAAAATACGACTAAGGGATTATTATACAGGGAATGGGTGGCAGCGTTTCCAGTAAATTAAACATCTTGAATTGCGTACGCCAATCCGCCTGCCAATCATGGTGAGTATGGCAGTACCCCCCGACAAGGGAAGGTCCATGTCCAGCTGTGGATTGTTGGGGCTGAGAAGTTTGAAAGATAGCGTGAACTATCGATTAGACTCTGCAAAACGCGCGACACAATAAGGTCGAAAGTATGTCAATGCCAAAGTTAAGTTACTTCTCATTGGTTGTCGTTGCATCAACATTGTCGTACTCACAGGTAGTACTGCAATCTGCAATACGCTTTGAGTTTTCCTCCCCGTGTTGGTCCGGCACGAAACGAGTACCTACAGTCTATGTAAGCCTTTATGGTTTTCGAATGCTTCACTTTTGACAGTTTTGACTCAAAATGTTGTCAAAGTCCTAAATCGGGCGTTAAAGTTAATGACAGCTCCGGGGACCTGTTAGATTTTTAACGGCCGATTAGTTGTTGTCAAAGAAATGTGACATGCGCCGCATACACAGCTGTCAAATAAGTGACTGCTAGAAATGCCAAATTGACGCCACATTGAAAGCTGTCTTAATTGTCAATTGTCCCAAATCATAAAGGCTAACACAGACGGTACGCGATACATCAAGTAAATGAGCTAGTATGAAGGTGCGCGACGCACCTCCCGGGAGACTTTTTTGTCCGCGGTTCAGGAGACTACGCCGCGACGCAACTGTCTCCAGGTATATATGTCACCGTAGAATTGCAATAACCGTAATATTATAATATTCGTCGATAGATTACAAACTGTCGAGAAATTGTGAGCTGTACTATACGGACTACAGTTTTACGTATTATTTTGCGATAGATTATAATATTTAAAACTGCATCCGATATATTATAATTTGTCTAACGTTAAATTGTCAAACGTGTGAAGGCTGCTCCTGATTGGTCGATTTCGCGGTAGTTCGGTCTGTGTCCATAGACTTAGTGATCGTACAGAGGTGACACGTAAGGAAAATAAATGAATTTATAATAATGGTTATAACTGGATTAGACTTTTAGAAAACATGAAAAAATTATATTTTCTTTAAAATAAAATCAAAATTTTGTATTACTTTTAGTGTAGAATTGTAAGTTTTTTTTAACGGCTACCGGGAGCACAGAATAAATAATCCGGGACCATGGAGCAGGTACGATCCCACTACTCTGCCAACTGAGCTACTGGTGACTCGAGTCTCGGCTCCCATTTATATTATTTCAATTTCTTATTTAAATTCTATGTTTTATGTTAGGGTAGTGTGATCGTATGTTATACTAATGTTGTTGTAAGCTACATATGGCATGTGGTTGTACGTTAGGTATTGCGACCGTATGTAAGAATAATGTGGTTGTAAGTTATGTTTATGACATGTAGTTGTACGGTTATGGCATGTGGTTGCATGTTAGGGCAGAAAGGTTGCATGTAAGGGTAGTTAGGCTGAACGCTTAGGGTAGTGAGGTGTTATGTTTGGGTAGTGTGTGTGTATGTTAGATAAGGGTAATACTCGTAGGGTGTTTGGACAGTGTGATTTAATGTTAGGTTGGGTAGATTATCAAGAATAATGAAATGAGTAATGAGCAGGTCTTATAGCCAGGTTAAAGTAAAACCATATTATTTTGTTAATAATCAAGTCGTGTAATGTCAAATAATCAATGTTTTTCTCTTATACAAAACAAATTTAAGCCTGAAAAATAATCAAAATGGCAACATCAAAATTACTTCTTTAAAAATATCGACATTAGGTCGTATACCATATTACAAAATACAATGTTTTCTCCAAAACAAATAAAAAAAAGCAAAAGAGGTAATGTAGAAATAACCTAAGTAACATAACTTATCAAAATCTTCCCTAGTTATATAAAAGTAATAGGTAATGTAAAGTAATAATGAAAGAAAATGCACTTAATTTTATTTACTTATTCTTACACGGCAAAGAGCTGTGGCACCGGGAGTTACAAAGAACGTTAGCTTTTTTGCAATTACATCTCTTAGTCTCACACTGTCCTTTTTTTATTTTTTTGCAGTTGCATTGTTTCATTCCTTGCCCACCAAATGATGACGACATTGATGCAATAGTCCTTAACGGTAATATGACCTGTAAAAGAAAACACATTTTTGTCATATATTACATGAAATATTCTAGTAAATTAGGCAATTTTTTAAGAGTAAGTAGCCCAAGAGTTTACTGTTACTAACCTCGGGAATGTTATTGAGCTCTACATTAGGAGATGCAAGAACAGCATTCCGAGGCATCCAATCCTTGATTATACCGAATTCGGTGCCAACTTGATATAGCTCATTCTTTTTATCTAAAACTTTCCCAATCAGGTTTTTACTGTCTAGAGGTCCCCTGTCAACTTTTGGGACTTCAACTAGTACAGGAGAGCCAATTTTGATTTCTTTGAATTTCTTAGATGCTGTGGCTATCATTTTATCTGCTGCTCTTTTTAAATTTAAGTGAGATTGTGTTCTTTCTTCCAAAATTTTATGTTCGTTCGCACATAAATTACAAAGCAATTGCGATCCATAGCCTTCATTTCTTCCAAGTGGCACTCCACATGTAACGTGAACGATTTTATTACACTTTTTACAGTTGTGTGCTCCAGATGATTCCTTGTTGCATACGTTACAGATCAAATAATCTTTCTCTGGTAGTATTTCATCCACAACATTATCTATTACAATTTTTTCAGGTGTATTTACATTTTTTTGTTTTATTATGTTTTCTTTATTTATGATATTATTATTATTTGGTGATATATTTTCTTGGTAAACTTCTGCTATATGAACAACCTCAACATGAGTAGGTATTTCTTCCAGATCAGGGCTATTTGCAACATTAATTTCTTCTAAAATAATAACTTCAGGGTTTGATGTAGGGATTTCTTTTTCTTTTATTGTTTGAGCATCAATATTAGAAATACTTTGTCTTCTATCCTTTTGGTCATCTTCAGAATTATGGTATTTGTTATTATTTTCTTTTTCATTAATAATTAGGGTATCATTTAGAATGTTTATAGCATCATTTTCATTTCCTTCCACTTCTTGGATTCGTTCTGGATTCTGATTTTTACTATTATTTGTATCTTCATAAATTTTCTCAACATCTTTTTCAGTTTCAAGTTTTGATATTATATTTTTGGATAAATGAGTGGATGAGAGACCGAGTTTTGGATCCTCGCCGAACAAGGCTTTGTACGGAGTTCGAGCAATTGTTGAATGGTAAGATGAGTTTTTTTGAAACTGGACAAAATAGCATCCAATCGACCAATTATTGGATTTATTATCTGCCATCCATGCTCTAATCATATTTTTGACGTCTTGGTTTGAACGTTCTATACTCCCTTGGCTTTGTGGATATCTTGGTCTTCCATTGACTATTTTACAATCAGGCCACAAGCTTATTATTTCTTTAAGCACTGACGCTGTAAACTCGCGACCATTATCGCTTTGGAGAATGTTTGGGCATCCAACTTCCAAAAAAATCTTAAGCATCTCGATTGCTACTTCTTTAGCCTGTTTGCTTTTTAATGGGCGCAAAAAACAAAATTTGGTTAAATGGTCCTGGTATTGAAGCAACCATTTAAAATCTTGATCTGGAGATGTTTGGAAATCTACCAGATCCATTTGCCCCCTTCTATTGAAGTCCTCAGAAATAAGAGGCTTGACGACAATCCCCTTTTTTGGAAAGCTTTTCTTTGATAAACATGTTTTACACATGCCCAGGAATATTGAAATCGCAATTAATGGCACCACGTACTTATCTTTTAAGGCATAAGCAATTTTATCTCTACGTCCATGTCCCGTGGCAATATGTGTCTCGAGTATTTTTTGATAATATTCTTCTAATGGAACAATCTGTACTACAGGTTGCGAGAAGTCTTTTATTTTCAGTATCAAAACTTTTTGATTCCCAATGTTCATTACATCGTATTTTCTTGCATGATGGTATTGTTGATTTGTTGGCCTCCCACCTTGAGACTTTATAGTATGATAGTCTTCCAATAATTTAATTACATTTTGTACTCTTTGATTTGTCCATACTAATTTTTTACTGTTTTCATTAAGTCCACTGTAGTAGTTTCGTAACGCTATGGTAAATTCTTCCTGATTTACTATAACTTGCGTTTCAGTGTTTTCCTGATGGACAGGTTCGATATCCGACATTGTGAATGTTATTAAATGGGATATCAAGTGATGTTGCACAGTTTTTAACACATTTATAACAGCAGACACGCTAAAAACAAGATTTTTGCAAATGTTCAGTCAGTAACACTTTTTGTCAGTTTTTTTCACTGTAACACCACATGTTTTGTTAAACAAAGTCTTATTTCACCTGACTAATAACTTTTTATCACTAGTTCTGCACTTTTGAAGTAGTTTTAACGCGAATATCATTAAATAATCACATAAACACTGTTTGTTTACTTGCGAAAGCGAGCGAATGACAAACCAAACATGGCGGCGCTAGAAATATGGGGCTCGACCAATCAGAACGCGAGCTGCGTTCCGTTGCAAATCATATCACAGTTTTACAATTTTGGTTTAGAACAGGGTTGCCAACCTAAAAAATTATTTTCTCGTACACAGGCTCCTAAAAATCTCGTATTTTACGTTTCGAACCTCGTACAACTTTCGACATGTGGTAAAACCAATAAAATTCGGGTTGGCGAGCGATCAGCATCATCGTTGCTATCACTCATACGGATTTCAGTGAATTCAGACTAAAGTTCATACACCATTTATAGGTTATAACGTAAAGTTTTTCTTCTATAAAGTTTGTTTGAAAACAATCCCTCAACGCTCACTTCTCCACAGACAAACAAAAGTACAAAACTCCTATCTACATGTAAAGAAAGAAAAGAATATAGATATTTCAGTATGCACGACAGAGACAAATAGTGCAAGAAACAAACGAATGAACCAGCGAGCGAACGAACGGGAACTGTTTCGGTCTCGCTCGGGAATTTCTTTCATACGCAATCGATGACTTTTCATAGACTATGATTACTTGAGGAGCAAAAAATGATTGCCAGCAATTAAAATTATGTAACATGTGAAATCTCGTACAAAATTGTACGAGATTGACAGTGTCCTCGTACCTCGTACGGGAGACCATAAATCTCGTATTTGTACGAGAAATCTCGTACGGTTGGCAACCCTGGTTTAGAATATTATAATTTAACGTAAAATAATACGTTGAATTGTTAACTGGGCGTTAGATTTGACAATATTTCGATAGATTATAAACAAAAGAGATAAATTGTAATATTACGTTGTTGGCAATTTTACGGTGACATATATATTGGTTTCAAATTTAATGCACAAGTGCGGGCACTGCAACAAAAAAGTTTCGGGTTCGCATAAGCTTCGACTATAATCAACAAGGTCGTTTGAAAGCATACAAAGGCATTTCACTACCTGCGCATTTGCTACCTTCTTGCTACGAACCTATTTAAAGACAAAATGTTAGTCTGTTTGAAGAAAAGAAAAGCAGAACATTCTTGTACTTATGAAATAAATAGGTATTCGTGCAAAATCTACAGTTTTGGAAAGGTTTTCCAGTAGCTATTTCTTTCGGGTTTGAGATTGAAACTGATCTCAAGTTCTTCTTATGTCGTGTGAGAAACCTAATAAACGACCAGATGACCCGGTGTCAGAGTTTTTTGACACCGACTACTTACTAGTAGGTACTAAAAGGCCTCAGATATGTTTGTAACGGCCTCCGCAGGTTACCAGTTAATCGAGGCCGAGGGCTTTGCGTGCTCTCCGAAGCACGGATCCATCTTTTTTATCAAACATTCAAGTGATTCAACCAGTTATGAAGTAAGAAATGTGTGAAAATTTTCAAAAGTGATGATTACAAGGTTTTAAGGCTTCCGTACCTCAAAAGTTAAATAACGGAACCCTTATAGGATCACTTTGTTGTCCGTCCGTCTATCTGTCATTCTGTCAAGGCCCTTTATCTCAGGAACACGTAAAGATATCGAATTAAAATTAAAACCGTATACTCAAGTCTATGAACGCTAGTAGTTGTGAAAAAATCAAGCACCTAACTTCAAGTTAAAAAAAGATATAGCCGTTTATGCAGTGAAAACCCGTTATTCCCCGTTGGGAATTTCTCGTCCCAACGGCCCCAAATTCAAACTTTTAGAGATTCGGGGGCCGTTGGGACGAAAAATTCCCAACGGGCCCCTCGGGGGCCGATCTGCGGGGACCGTTGGGAATAACGGGTAAAATCGCTTGTTTTTTACCCTGTCAAGGGCATCAAAATTGAGAGGGTACTTCCCGTAGACCTAAAAGTACAAATTAAAGAAAAACGCAAAATAAATCATTTTCTTAAATATATGGTGTTTATGGAGGCCGAAAAATAAACAAAATTTAAGAAATTTGGCTAGTTGTTCAAGTGGAGTATGATATTATGAAATATAGGTCTACCAACCAGAATAAGCTACAAATCTTAACACGGAACCCCCGGTGGGCGAGCCCAACTCGCACTTGGCCGATTTTTTTACGAAGTATTCATAAGCATAATACATAATTTTCCCAGTATATCTCCCCTATTCTCACTCCTGCGAACGAAGGTCCATTTCATAATGGACGTAGTCGTACACAACATTGTTTTTCTCTAAAAGTTTTTTGTTCTCAAAACAAGCGCACAGGCACAACTATCTCCTAGAAATGTATATCTATGACTGCGGCAATTTGTCGTGGAGATCTTCACAACGGCCGCACAGAGGCTGGCGGCGATTCACCTTCAAGACTGAGCTTTATGGGGTAGGGGTTGAATTACTTAGTTAGCCATGCACCTGTCCTGCAGGTGAAACATCACGCGCCACGGCGAGATCGTAAAAGTTTAGGTGATACTCCATTAGGAGGGAGGCCCAAATTATGCTCATCAGTTAGCAGCGGCAACTTGGGTTTGGTGGGCGTGGCTGCGGAAGATGTCACGTACTTTCGTAAATGGGTGGGCTGCATCACGAAGACAAGGTGGCTCATCCAACTGCGGCTACTTTGAAGGAAAAAGTCCTGACACGCGTATCATTTATTTCACAGCGTGGAGATGACGACAGGTGACAGTTAAAACGTTGTATGCACGTCAGCCTTACAATAACGGCGTGGTAGCGGAAAGGTTCGGTCTTTTTTGCATGTGATACGTAACATATTTCTACAAGAACTAAATTTGCGCCGCGCCGCTCCTGCCGATTGTTATCACCTAAAATATATACTCCGCAAATAAATAGGTATCTAACGCCACACCACGCAAATCCTCTGCAGCGATATTGTAGTGTAGGTTGATGTAAACAATATCAGTTGTAACGCGCGGCTACGCCGCGGTTCCGCGCGGTGCGTTGGTGCGATTTGACCTTTAAAATATTTAACGGAGCTTCAAATTAACTAACATTGTATGGAGGAATTGGACCTTAGTATAAAATAGGGTGTCAAAATTTGGTAGACATTTACCTTTTTTGGGTTAAAAATTCATTTTTTTGGTTTGCGATTTTTGTTTAATTTGGTAAACAGTTAAACCAAAGCCTATTAGAATCTGTTACACGTGTAGAAAAGGCAGAAATACTACAACAAAACATACATACATACATACTGTGACGAAGGGTCCATACATATTTTAGAAATTTACGAATCTAGCCAATCGTCTTTCATTTAGTACATATTCCATCCTACCTTCGGTAAAATGTCACCCTTCGCCACTGATATATACATATAGCAAGACTGTATTACCTTGCAAGGTAGGTGTTAACAACTGTAAAAACGGTCATTTACACCACGACAGACAATTCAATATAAAAATAATTAAAAGAAACAATACTTGCAAAATTCTTAATGCCACAAGCAGGATTCGAACCTGCAACCTTCGCCATCAGCAATATTCACGAATAAACACGGTTAAGTGTTATGCAATTTAATATGGATTAAGGGAGGAAAACTTAAGGTTTATTGCAAATGGCAGCAGGTGCGACTGTCCCTAAACAATTACTACCTCAATAAAAAACGGTATCAATACTTTAAAATGTTCAAGTCCACAAACCAAACTTAAACTGCAATATTATACAGAAGAAGAGATTTTATTGGTTCCTACATCTTCTTAAAAATAAAATACATAAGCAATTACATACCCATAAATTTTAGGTAGTAGCGTGAAATAGTCTAACTCCCCAGCCTTATGGAGCGTGATGCACGCATTCAGTGCAGCCGAGCGCTTGGCTGCTTTTAGATGGGCTTTTGGTTCACCCTGTGATTAAAAAAAAACATTTGATTACGCCTTAAATAAATTTAAAAAAAACACGAGTCTGAGGTCTAGTTCATAGTTGAAAAGAGAAATATTGTAAATAGCATACTCAATGAGCTAGCCCTTATTAAAAAAGAAGCATAAAAGCTGCCTGGAAAACTTCAAGGATTCTAAAATTATATGAAATATCTGAAATAAATACCGTATGAATGTTCTGTAAAGAAGTTAGTAATACAATTAATATAATAGTAAACAACAAAAATCTCTGAACGATAGATACGAAGCTAATTCAAAGCCTAGTCTTAGGGTGAGAATCCACCAGAGCTGTGTGAGATAGCGAGGCGGTGAGCGAGGAAAAAATCCACCAATAGAATCACTTCATTTTCCTAGCCTCGCTCAGCTCAGCTCTGGTGGAATAGGGTTGAGCGAAGCGAGGCCATTCTACATACAAAAAAGCGAGAAATGTGTGCGAGGAATGTGTTGCGAGGAATGTGTAGCGAGGAATGCGTTGCGAGGAATGCGTTGCGAGAAATGTGTTGCGAGGTTTCCACTACATCGCATTCCCCCCGCTCACACATTTCACAGCTTCGCAACGCATCCTCGCTCCGCACATTAATGCGCATTTTGACAGCTCCGCTACGCATCCTCGTACGACACATTTTACTCGCACAGCTCTGGTGGAAACCCCTACACATTTCCACAGCACAGCTACGCATCCTCGTACGACACATTTTACTCGCACAGCTCTGGTGGATTCTCACCCTTATGGTTGGTGCGTTTCAAATTAGAGCAAAAGTTCATTGACCCCTCATACAAACTCACGCAAATCATATCATAATAGGTCCGCTTAGATCAGTTTGTATGAACTTTTGTCCGAGTTTACAAACTGGCGCAAATCACAACATGATGGATCAGTGTAGGCACGTTAGATTATATGATGAGTCAATAAACTTTTAGCCGAGTTTCATACGCTCCAACCACACTCCGACCCCTTATCCTAACTTACCGCAATAATGTCTTTGACAGGGCACGCGATAGGCATGTAAATCTTGACGACTCGCAGTAGACCCTTTTTGGGGTCGTGGATTTTCTCTTCGACCCACATTGGGGTGATGGTGGTGAATTGGTCGTGGGGAAGCACCGCACAGTATCGGTTGAGGAGGCTGGTAGCTTGCACAGATGACAGGCGGGCTGAAAGGGAAAAAAACGAGTAAAAGGCGCGCATTCATGTGAAAGGAATTTTTTCGCGCGCGACATTGTATCGCAATACAAAATTAGCCGCCATTTTGGTCAGAGACCCAATGAAATGGAAAGGTCATGAAAATCTCATTGCAATCCTCGTTTTGAAAATACTCAGCTATAAAAATAGGAACGAAAAGCTCGTCTCACTAAGATTCAGATCAAGTGTTGCATGCAAGGCGCGGGATTAACAAGAATTTGTTTCGGGCGCGATATTGTATCGCAATACAAAAATCGCCGCCATATTGCTTCAGATACATGTTTACGAAACAAAATTAGCCCCCAACCTCATTGCAATCTGACGTCCCGCGCGCGAAAGCAACTTGCTGCACATCTCAACTGTAACTTAACTATGCTTCCACATAGAGGAATGAGCAATTTTGAAGTAAATCGTTTTGAAATGATAAAACAATAAAAATAGGAACGAGAAGCTGGTCTCACTAAGATCAGATCAAGTGCTGCATGCAATGCATAAACAATTAAACATTCGTGTTATTACGCGAGTCAAATCTAAGCGAAACGACTTTCTCGTTCTGATTAAATGGAAGTAGATTTTTAATACGTATTGTTTCTAAATACTTACAACCTGTATTTCAAGAGTTGATCCAAAGCAGCAATAAAAAAATGTATGATTTAAAATAAGAGTATCACAAAAACTAAGTTGAATTTTGTTTGTTGCAGAATAATTAAGCCTTGTGGTTTAGTAGTACGTACTTGTTACAGTAAAAAATATTTATCAAGGCATTACTCAAGAAAAATAGCGGAATACATTTGAATTAAAACGTCAAGACCAGGCATCCTCTTAAAATATCGTCAAAAATTTGTATAAAATATTTGTATTGACTTACCACCGTGCTTTGTGATGTACGGAGGAATCTCGTCCTCATTGTACAGCGAGCCTTCAATGTTCTCTTGAGTAGGAGCGTCGCGGTCTTCAGTGTTGCCAACCAGCATCTGATTGCATAAATAAAAACAGGTGTAAGACTCATAAGGTGTAAAAAAAAATGCCAATATATGTTTAGGGGTGCACCAGCACATGAAACTGAACAACTTTCCTTGTAGGTTGAAATGAAATAAAAAATGGAAAATGTTTTGGCTAGCCGGGTCACCGAGATTTTCGGCTAAAGATTCTGTTTACCGAGAGCACAATAGAACCTTTTGTTTGGTTATTTAGAGATAACATTTATCAGATCAATTTATATACCTATCCTAAACTATACTCCCAACATATAACTACGAAAAAGCAAGCAGCTATAACGTACCTTTTGAATATATTTCTCCGTATTACGGAAACTGAGGAACTGCTTCATGAATTTGTCCTTTTCAGTCTCATTGACCATCACGACATACGACGACTCCGAGCTTCTTGCACGACCTGAAAATAATAATTATGCGAGCTTACAATAGCCATCACCTTGAGAGTATAAGTACAGGAGTATTTCATAGGTCGAAATATGAAAAAGAATTTTGGACCTCCCATACAAATTGACTCGGCCTGCTGGTACATTTTGTATGGTAGGTGCAATTTCTTTTTAGGATTTCTACCTATGTTTCTTGTGGAAAGTTGTTGCCCCGCGCGCGCCGTACCTACTGTCAAGAGTGAGAATAGAATACCTACCTACGACAAATGTAGGAGGAATATAGATATGTATGTAAGTATGTATGGAGCCTTAAACCCAGCAGTGAATGAATAAAGGCTCAGAATTACTATCTAAGCTAGAAACAACAAGCAACAACTTAAAATGTTACCTTTGCTCTGTATATAAGACCGGTATTCGAGCGGCGGGTCGTATCGCAGAACCAGCATGCACTGTGGGATGTCCACGCCTTCCTCTATAATGCTCGTCGCGATCAAACAGTTCAACTCCCTGTAACAGAAACATAGGCATGTGTGATGTCGTGATAGAATAACCTTAAACATCTACAACTGTCCACTGCTGGACGTGGGCCTCGGCAATCCGCCAAACGTGGGAATAAGGGAATCTTCTTGGCATGAAAAGGACAAAAGAAAAATTGTATTCAACTGAAAGCTGCTAAAAAGCAAATAAATGCAAAATTTGAAAGATTATAATACAAAGATCCATGACCAGCAGTGGACTATGGTGAACGTTTACTGCTTTGCGCGGTTAAATAAATTATGAAAGATGTCCAAAGAATTCATAATGTCATAGTCTACGTACAGCGTCGAAACAGATCGTTCAGTTACTAGAGTCTGGCTAGCGAGTCTTTGGACGTCAAATAATTCAAATATTTCAAATGGCAACATGTTAACACTGAAAAACTACAATAAAACAATTTTGATACTTACTATTTTTTTGTTTTCTGCTCTTTAGTTTGTGTTTACCTTGCCTACCGGTATGTATGTATGATGTATCTTTCGGGAGTAACAGAAAGGGTATAACAAGCCGAAAGGAGGTCAAGGTACTCATGAAACTGAACAACTTTCCCCATGGAACATGAGACGAAATATGAAAAAAAATTTGGACCTCTCAGAGTAAATCAATCAGCTGATCTGCGATTTTGTATGGGAGGTCCAAATATTTTTTTTCATATACCGACCCATGTTTCATGGGGAAAGTTGTTCAGTTTCATGAGTACCTTGACCTCCTTTCGGCTTGTTATACCCTTTCTGTTACTCCCGGTAGATACATCATACATACATACCGGTAGGCAAGGTAAACACAAACTAAAGAGCAGAAAACAAAAAAATAGTAAGTATCAAAATTGTTTCATTGTAGTTTTTCAGTGTTAACATGTGAAAGATTTTTAAAATTGGCGCCATTTCCGTGTCCAAAGACTCGCTGGCCAGACTCTATTCTATTTCCTTATGTGTACTTTTTTGTTTTTGACGTTTTGTGACTGCTGCATTTTCAACTCTTAACATTACTTACTTGTTACAAAACTTCAACAGAGCAGTCTGGCTAGCTTTTTTCGTGTAGAACTGTTCCCTGGTCGCCTTGTAGGGGTTTATATTGAATCCCACAATAAAATCGTGCTCCAGAAAACCAAATTCTGAAGGGTTCGTCTCCTTGACGTCTTTCAAAAGATTGTAGAGAATTTTAGCCGTGAATCTCTGTTTCGTGAATATGATTCCGGATAGGGGTTGTCTTGCTTGGTTTACTCTTGGTTGAACTGAAATAGAAAAACATTAGGCCTTAACACAAAAAAGTTATCAATCAACTTATTATTCGTTAGACGCGCGTTGAAAATATCTTCATAGAAAACGCTATAGATACGCGTTTAATGCAACTTTTATGTTAGTAAGGTCATATACCACAAAACACATTCTGTAGGCGACAGGTTGTCAGTGACACCATACAAACTCACAAGTTTTTTTTTTTCTGAAATGGCCTTCAAATATTTGTCAGACGTGGCAATAAATTAGAGCAATAACGACCGTATTTTTACAGCCATCGACGCTTAGCCAGCCTCGCAAGGGATAAAGGCATGGTGTACGTATGTATTTAATCCTATAAGTACAAATATTTTAAGGGCTTGTTCTACTCACAAAACTAAACAAGTTTTATTACAAACCTTTCCATCGAAATACGAAAAAAAAGTTTGGACCGTATGGAAATACTAACATGCTGAAAAACTTAGTCACGTAATATGGGAAACCCAGACTTTTTTTGTATTTCCATGAAAATTTCTAAAAAAACTTGTTCAGTTTTGTGAGTAGAACACACCAGTACTTAATTGAATTTAAAGTTATATAGTAGTCAGGGAAATTTGAAATCACTTTACCTGAAGGCTTGCTATAATATTCTGGGTTGAACTCCTTCAAAACATATAGCAGCTGTAGAACTTTTTCAGACGAGTGTCTCACGATTTTTTCGTAACCGACATCACCACTCATTGACCTTAGAAGCACCATCCTCGCCCTGAAAATAAGGAGACGATTTTACGAGGTGAATTGAACTACCCAAGTAATTGAATATGATGTGTGTAGGCCTCTGGAACCAGTTCATGAAACTGAACAACTTGCACCAAGGAACATGGGTCAAAATATAAAGGAAAAAGTTAACCAGACTGAATTAAGTAGGTATTGTTTTTTCAAAAAAATCACGGACGTTTTTTACACTTTGAACGAGGTGTAAGGGAGACACAGAACTTTGCTTGCAGACATTATAGTACCATGGAAATAAGCAACTTTTTCTATTGAAACCATATTGGAAAACGAGATTGTTTTTTATCGCTCGGCTTAAAAAATTCTCGATCAGCTGCAAAAAATCATGGCAGAAATGTAAAAAAAATGTCAAGCGTTGGCCAGAGCTCGAATTCGGGACATATGGGGTACCGTCCTACTGCTACCGACGCGACGCCTCAACCGACCCTTGTCAAATTATCTATGAGAATATGTATAGTAATATCAGTCACTTATTAGTGCACTGGCGGGCCGTTAGCGGTTTCACTCGCTGCAACTCATTTTCCCGACATGTGTTATACATACATATAAATCTTCCGTTTTTCCTTCCTATTTCGCATCAAAATCTGTGGTTATAGCAGTTAACGAATTCCACCACAGACAGAGACAAAAAGCGACTTTATTTATACTATGTATATTGATTAAAATCCCAATAAATTTATGGTCTGATCATGCCTGTAAGACTAACATTGTATACCTACGTACATAGTAATGTGAGTAATCGAGATCTTGTATAAATGTTCCTCTTCTGCACTAATTGCTTTTCGCTTCAGCCTCTCCAGAAGTATCGAGTACGCGGTGCAACTCAACTGCCCGCCGTACGCTCCCAATTCTTCTATGAACATTATTAGCATTGATCATGCCAACAAGACTAACATTTTACACCTACGTACATGGTAATATGAGTAATCGAGATCTTGTACAAATGTTCTTCTTCCGCACTGATAGCTTTTCGCTTCAGCCTCTCCAGAAGTATGGAGTACGCGGTGCAACTCAACTGTCCGCCGTACGCTCCCAATTCTTCTATCAACATTATTATACAGGGAGTAACAGAAAGGGTATAACAAGCCGAAAGGAGGTCAAGGTACTCATGAAACTGAACAACTTTCCCTATGGAACATGGGTCGAAAAATGAAAAAAAATTGGACCTCCCATAGTAAATCATTAAACTGATCGGTAATTTTGTGTGGGAGGTCCAAATTTTTTTTTTCGTCCCTTGTTCCATAGGGAAAGAATGTATGTATGTATTCACTTTATTGTACCTTAAACATTTACAGTATTATTAAAACAAAAAGTATAATGGCACAAAGGCGGACTTATCCCATTAAGGGATCTCTTCCAAAGTTGTTCAGTTTCATGAGTACCTTGCCCTCCTTTCGGCTTGTTATACCCTTTCTGTTACTCCCGGTATAACGCATTGATAATGCCTGTAAGACTAAAATTTTATACGTACGTACATGGTAATATGAGTAATCGAGATCTTATACAAATGTTCCTCTTCTGCACTGATGGAGTATGCGGTGCAACTCAACTACCCGCCGTACGCTCCCAATTCTTCTATGAACATTATTGTTCATTGATCATGCCTGCAAGACTAACATTGTATACCTACGTACATGGTAATATGAGTAATCGAGATCTTGTACAAGTGTTCTTCTTCTGCACTAATAGCTTTTCGCTTCAGCCTCTCCAGAAGTATCGAGTACGCGGTGCAACTCAACTGTCCGCCGTACGCTCCCAATTCTTCTATGAACATTATTATACAGGGAGCAACAGAAAGGGTATAACAAGCCGAAAGGAGGTCAAGGTACTCATGAAACTGAACAACTCTCCCCATGGAACATGGGTCGAAATATGAAAAAAATTGGACCTCCCATAGTAAATCATTTAGCTGATCGGTAATTTTGTATGGGAGGTCCAAATTTTTTTTTTCATATTTCGACCCATGTTCCATGGGGAGAGTTGTTCAATTTCATGAGTACTTTGCCCTCCTTTCGGCTTGTAAAAACCTTTCTGTTACTCCCGGTATAACGCATTGATAATGCCTGAAAGACTAACATTGTATACCTACGTACATGGTAATATGAGTAATCGAGATCTTGTACAGATGTTCTTCTTCTGCACTAATCGCTTTTCGCTTCAATCTCTCCAGAAGTATAGAGTACGCGGTGCAACTCAACTGTCCGCCGTACGCTCCCAATTCTTCTATGAACATTATTAAGGACGCCAACATTCTTCGCACCTCCTTTACTATCTGTAACAAAAAAATATCATTAAGAGGATGGTCTGGGCGTTTTCATATAAAGATTTTTCCCTGTTTCTTTTCGGAGTAACGCCTCTAAAGATATAATTCATTTTATATCAATTTAAGTTCTACTATTACGTCATTACGTATGTATGAAGAAGGGCTCTTAAGTATTCCTGCAGCGCCATCACAGGCTTCAAAGTAAAAGTGTTTTATCTACACTTCATACATAATGTTCCTATTACAAATTCGAAAGCAAATGTATAAGCAACTGCTTTACAGCCATTCAGCCTTTTAAAAAAAAATGTCGATGTCATAAAGTAAAATGTCGATGTCATAAAGTACTTTTTTCTGACTTTATGATATCGACATTTAGCAGTAAGATAATAAAAAAAAACAAATGTCACGACACAATCAAAGAATGGGACGACACTTGAAATTATGAGGACTTATTTATTATTAAATCTTTGCTTCAAATCATTTTCTGAAGTAAAATTTACCGATTAATGCTTTTTAATTTTAAAAGTTGTTCCGTTTTTATGAGCTTCCATTTTAACGTTTAGTTAAAAAGTTACTTATGTATAAAAGTCGTTCAGTTGTTGGTTCAGTAGATATGCTTGCAATCGCCATAGTGAAGTGCGGAGGTATGAATTATTTTTCATAGTTTTTCTTGTAAAGTGTAGATAAAATAGTGTATGCAATTGCAATATAATTAGGCTTTAGAATGCTCGTGTCAAACTATTATCACACTCGGCTGCGCCTCGTGTGATAAACAGACACTCACATCCTAAAGCCTCTTATTATAAGGCAATTGCATAAACTACTATAGTTCCATGGTCTGATTATGTCTGCAAAGGTGATATTAAAGGGGTTTTTCAATTTCGTCTGATATAAAAAGTATATCATTTTAAAGCTTAGTTGAAATGTTACTAAAGCATATATTTAATTTTATTTAAAAAACCTCCATTTTTTTATATTTAATAAAAACAAATTGTGGTACTAAAAATGAAATGAAATGAAACGAACATGCATTTTTGTTGCATTGCCATCGAAATCATATGAAACCTTCTTAGATGACGGCATAGTATCTATAAAACCTTTATGAATTATGGCAGAAGTATCAATGTTAAAAAGTAAACTGTCATTCATATCTGTCATTAAACCAAAACAAACACAAACATTGTATTTCATTGTTTATAAATAGGTATATTTTAATGCCCTAGAACATTTTTACACTTATCTATGCATCGAATATTATTTAATACCTAAATTGTATTCAAATAGGACTTCATTCGCACATTCTGTATACAGGATTGTACTGATTTAGAGGCAAAAACACAAGAAATCATGTTATTCGATAAAAAGCACAATAAATCACTAAAAACCTACTGATGTAATTATTATTGACGATGTCCTGGTCTACAGGTAACGGTAAAATATGTAATAAACTATAAAAATCGCACAAAATAAGTAAAATAATTATCAAAGCTCAAAGTAAACAAATCAATTGTCAAACATATTACTTGACAACCGAGGGATATTTTTTTGCATCTAAAGAGTTTTTTTAATGAGGTTGCATGTGTAGAGTAGGTAGAAAAAGTAAAGGCTCCCGCAGACAGGACGCGTCGCCTTGTGTCGCGTCACGTCGCGTAGCGTGTATTTCTACGCAGGCGCGCAGACCCTGCCACACCGGCAAGCATACGCAGCGCATGCCCTTACTTCATGCAGTGCAGGTCCTCGCATTGATAGTCCCAGCGACGCAGAGCACGCCCTTAAAGCTAACGCAGACCGAACGTAGCACGCGTGCGTGCATGCAGTAATGGAATGGTCAGATGACAGACGTACGCACGCAACGCAACACCTGGGCCCCAAGTCTGCTAATTTTTAGCCATTGTAATGCCAGCGACACACAACTGTCATTCTATTGCCACTGTGATTTTCCATTAAAAACTGTTAGCAGACTACGAAATGACCAAAACCATGCAACTGACAAGCCATCGACATCCAAGTGAAACGATTTTCATTTAGCAGACTTGGGGCCCTGTCATCTCTATATTATTTACTGCACGAAAGCACCCGCGCTGCACTCCGTCTGCGTTAAGGCTCCCGCATACCGGATACGGCACGCAATGCAATTAAAATAAGAAGTCCAGAAAATGACGCGTATATGCCCACTTAATACAGCTCCATACATTACAACCGTTGCATGCGTCTGCGTCTACGCGACGTAGCATTGGTCTGCTGGAGCCTTAATTAAAGGGTTTCTGGCTCGGATACGAGCTCTTTTAGCAGTGCCAAACTGAGATTTTACCATAGTGTTGCCAGTATTATCATTATGATTACCACTTCACTTATTTAAAACTTATTTTAATAAAAAACGGGGATAATTTTCTAAAATATACCTTAGGAGTTTTGCTTTATTAATTATGTACTTTAAACCTGTATAACTCTCACTTTAGTCGAAATTCTCCACCCGCGTTTCACACATTTTCCGGATGTCTCTGAAAATGTGTGAAAAGTAGATTCTTATTTCCAAACTGCGAAAAATCAAGTGTGCATTCCTGTAACTATTTTTAACTGAGGTCTGTGTATGGAACTTGGTACTTATTGAGATCTCACTTCTTTTATAGGCGAAGCATTCCAATATTATCGAACTTGGCAGCCTTACACATTTATGTTTTGGGTGGGATAAGTTTTACATAAATCATTCCAGAATGAAAGATTGAAATTAGACAGAAAAAAAAAACATAAAAAATATATCTCGATTATTAGGTAATGAATGATAATTTCAATTTCATACCAAACAAATCAATGCTAAGCAAGAAATCCCTCCGGAACGTTCTGTCTACTTTCTGACCGTTGGTCTACCGTTGCCGTGCATTATCTATTCAATTCTTCTTATCAACTTTGGAGCTGTTTTCAGTAGAAAACTATCTCGAAAGACTTTGCAGGCATTATCTCGCTCAATTTTTATCTCCCATTCAAAGTAGTCAGCTAGATAATCGTAAATTTTGTATGAGGGGTCGGAAAAATATTTCGTTTCTTGCCAGTCTTCCAGTACCGTATACAGGGGTCATGACCCCCCACTCACAAAGAATTCTACTACTATAGCTGATACATCATCACGCTTATCAGACGATTGTCACCACCACATGTAATGTGAAATTTCGGGCTCGCTTCGCTCGCAAACTTGTAATTGTGATGTAAGATAGGACGGTGTGTCTCCTCGCTGCTTTTTCCATGTGAAATTTTAAGTTGTGCGGTATGCCTTTTTAAAGCAAAATGTCTAGCACAGTGTGCCTTTTTAACGCGAAATGTCTAGCTCGCTTCGCTCACATAACGTGTAGTAATGGTGCAGCACGGTGTATCTCCTTGCATGTCTTGGAGCTCGCTTCGCTCGCATAACGTGTAGTGATAGTACAGCACGGTGTGCCTTTTTAACGCGAAATGTCTAGTTCGCTTCGCTCGCATAACGTGTAGTAATGGTGCAGCACGATGTATCCTGCATGTCTTGGAGCTCGCTTCGCTCGCATAACGTGTAGTAATGGTGCAGCACGATGTATCCTGCATGTCTTGGAGCTCGCTTCGCTCGCATAACGTGTAGTAATGGTGCAGCACGATGTATCCTGCATGTCTTGGAGCTCGCTTCGCTCGCATAACGTGTAGTAATGGTGCAGCACGATGTATCCTGCATGTCTTGGAGCTCGCTTCGCTCGCATAACGTGTAGTAATGGTGCAGCACGGTGTATCTCCTTGCATGTCTTGGAGCTCGCTTCGCTCGCATAACGTGTAGTGATAATACAGCACGTTGTGCCTTTTTAACGTGAAATGTCTAGCTCGCTTCGGTCGCATAACTTGTAGTGATGGTGCAGCACGGTGTGTCTTTTCACATGGCTTTTTAACGCGAAATGTCGAGCTCGCTCCACTCATATAACGTGTACTGAAGCAAGGTGTGTCTCCTTGCTTGAAAAGTCGAGCTCGCAATACGTATGGCATTAGAGAGTACGTTAACTCACTTTCTTCGGGTCTGTGCTGATGTCTCGTTGCCCTCTCTCCAGTTTTATGCTCGGGTCCCCCGTCATCGCTGGCAACTGTATGTTCATCACGATGGTCTGCAGCTCCTGGATGATGTTGATGGCTTCTCTGGCCGCTGACGTTGGCGTGCAGCTGCGGTAGACCTTCACGGACTCGTTGGGGTTGGTGGAATAGCTGTCAAACGATATAAAGTTTCTTTAAGTGGTCCAAAGAAAGGTCCAGCTACAAATCTTTTAAAACAAGCGCTGCTGAGACGAATCTAAGGACACCTCATAAGTTATGAATCGCAAAGTCGTTTGGACTGTAGTCCGTGATAAAGAATTTTTTGTCCTCATATCTACATACATAACATAAATACATTCATACTATCCCTTTAGGACCAAAACGACTACTAAACAAAACTTTCCTTCTGAGGCAGTTGGGTAAAAGAAGAGTAATATTTGAAAAGTAAGAATCGGACATTCCATAAAAATGCTCATCCTGATAGATAACTATAACAGGTTTAAAAATGTTCATACCTGTTATTGACAATAACTCTTTGCTATAACTACACTCACCTCAGTACCTCACCAAGTTCGTTTACAGTAGCGATGGTAGCGTGAAACGTGGTCTCCAGTTCGCGTAAAGAGTCCTCCACTTTCCCGATATTGTCATCGTCAACAGCCACAAAAGTCCACTGCTGGAAATGGGCGTTCCCCTATCTATTACCCACATCACAATGCCATAGAAAAGTGCGCCTTTAAGTACAGAGTCAGTCCAGTTGGACGGATACGCGAACATAAGCCTCTCTTTGTGGTCTCTTTTTCTTTTTTCCTGATCATAGTGACTGAAGTAGCAACCTGCCTGTCAAACTTGTCTGTCCACTCACCTCAGTACCTCACCAAGTTCGTTTACAGTAGCGATGGTAGCGTGAAACGTGGTCTCCAGTTCGCGCAGAGAGTCCTCCACTTTGCCGATGTTGACGTTGGCGTTCAGAAGAGTAGCCGTCAGTCCTGCAAGCAAATATAACAAGCATAATATTAAAAACAAACTCCCGAATACGGTTATTTCAAAGTTATTTTTGGCGTTTATAATCCTCCATTTTGAATTTTTGGAGTTTTAACACATGTAGCGAGCGTCACTTGCGCTGCTGAGACGAATCTTACAACACTTCTTTTGTAGCAAGGAATATACTACTCCTATTTGTAGAAATTCGACTAATCGTTTGGGCTGTGGCTCGTGAAAAAGGAAAATTGGGAACTAGGGATGCAAAGCGGTAAAATTACTTTCGTAACTTTCGGTAAAATACGATATTTTACGTAAAATATTATATTTTACGGTAAAATACGGTAAGATTGGGTAAAAAACGATTTAAACTACTACTACAAGATTCCGAGTCCGTGTAACAGATGGAACCAGTATACACGTCCCATTCACCATACGCTATAGTACGGTCATTCGAATAGACCATATTTGACAGCTGTCGAACCCATACTAGGAAAGGAACCATGTCAATAAAAAAAAGACCTCATGTCATAGCATTAACATGATTTTGACAGCTGCCAAATATGGCCTATTAGAATGACGGCACTATAAGAAAGAAGCGACACTCGCCTTCACCCCCCCTTACTAACTTTTCAGATTGCGATAGCCCTGTAACACCATACATAAGTAGCCGGTAATTTTACCGTCATTTATATAAATTACCGTAAAATACGCGTATTTTACCGGCGTTTTCGGTAAAATTAAGTAATTTTGCAACCCTATTGGGAACTAACTTTCGTTATGATTTTAATAAAGAAAGGCATCCAACAGAATACATCTCCTTTGGGACACTGTCTAGATAGACCCTATTTTTTGATAAAACTTCAGATAGCACATACCCAAAACCCTAGGCTGGTCTTTAACGGGAACCCCATCAAAATGCTTCATGACCAGCCGCATTGGATGGTCAACGACCGCGTGGTGGCACTCGTCGAAGATCAGCAGGTTGATGTCCTGGATCCTTATGTACGAGTGTCTCTTTCCTATTCTGAATACCTACTTTCTTTACGATTCTAATAAAGAAGAAGAAAGGCGTCCAACAGAATACATTTTCTTTGAGATATATCTAGCTATATAGGATGCTATTTTATTAGTGGCGGATCCGTTAAGGGTGTGTTCTGTCAATGAAACTGAACAACTTTCCCCAAGGAAAATAGGTCGAAATACGAAAAAAAATTTTGGTCGTCCCATACTAAGTGTGTTGGCCGGCCGGGTCAATTTGTATGGGAGGGCCAATTTTTTTTTTCATATTTCGACCTATGTTCCTTGGGGAAAGTTGTTCAGTTTCATTGACAGGAGACACCCTTAACGGATCCGCCACCAATAAAATTACACCCTATATAGACCCTTTTTTGCGGAAAATAAACAGATAGCACATACCCAAAACCCTAGGCTGGTCCTTGACGGGAACCCCATCAAAATGCTTCATGACAAGCCTCATCGGATGGTCAACGACCGCGTGATGGCACTCGTCGAAGATCAGCAGGTTGATGTCCTGGATCCTTATGTATTTTTGGAGAATAGACCCTTTCTTGGAGAAAAAAAAACAGATGTCACATACCCAAAACCCTGGGTTGGTCCTTAACGGGAACCCCATCAAAATGTTTCATGACCAGCCTCATTGGATGGTCAACGACCGCGTGGTGGCACTCGTCGAAGATCAGCAGGTTGATGTCCTGGATCCTTATGTACGAGTGTGTCAACATGTCGGCCAGGATTTGGCTGGTCATCACGATCACCTGAATGAGAATGGTTAACTAGTTACTAATTAATAACATACATACCTACCGAAATATTTATTCTTTGCGGAATAGACAGAGCCTTTGAGCCTTAAGGCCGTAAAAAAAATACGGTGTCAGGTTGTTAGAGTGTTGGCTGTTGCCCAAATTTGTAGAGCTCGTCATAACCTATCAAATATGTGGCAGTGGCAGAATGTCAAAGTAAGATAATGTCAGCCACAAAATATCAAAGTACCTACTTGACACAAGTTGCAAAATGCAGTTCATTTCAAGTAGGACACCGAAGCGTCCTGGTTGTGCCCTCCAATGACCAGATGAACGGCCTCCTGGTGTCAGACATTTTCAACCACCTACGCAGTCACTCCGAAACTAACTGCTGCTAGTATAATAAGGCCACAACTAACAACACTACTGAACTAGCTCGAAAAATCGGCTTTAAGACAAACAAACCTCATGTTCTGACAGCTCAGCGTCCCATCTATTCTTGTCCCAATAATCTATGTAGTCCTCGCCGCTGTACCCGGCCACACTTTTCACGGCGCACATTTTCTGTATGAACTTTCTCTACAACAAAAAGAAACATACAGGTAGAATGGAGAGCATCTCCCTTTTTCAATTCGAAACACAGGTAGAACAATCCATTTTTGAAATACAAAATCTATGATACATATATCACGTCTATATCTCTTGCGGGGTAGGCAGAGCGTAAACGACTGTAAAAAAGTAGTCATTTGCTCCACGTCTGACAAAAGTTTGAGAGTCATTCAGAAGACTGTGTATCACCATAGTGACAGGTTGTCACCCTGTCGCCTAAAATTCCGGTACACATCAACTCTCAAATCCCTTAGTCGCTTCTTACGACACCCACGGGGAAGATATGGGGTGATGCTATTCTAGTGGTTCTGGGTGTTAGTAAATAAATAGGTGAAAAGAAAAGGTTGCCTGCCGAGCTAGGATGACTGGCTACCGTAAAGATTCTCAAGGGTGAAAGAAAGGACACAATTTTACAAAAAGACAAAGAAAAGCGAAGTCGCAAGGACCATACGAGAGCTGCTGTTCGAAATTGCTTCCATACCAATATTTTGAATCGTCCTACGCCTACTTTTCCAATAATGTGGTTAGTAGGTTCCTGCCTACTGTTAAGGTCAGTTACATTTTGCATTAAGTACCTACTTTTTTGTATATGTTTCATGTAGTTTCAAAAATAAAACATCATTGTATCATGCATTTGGGGCAAACAAGTATACGACTCTTACCGACATTAGTCATGCCAAGCATGGTTGATAAGAAGTAGTCATTTCACGGTTAAAATTATTTATCTTACTGATTACTGTGATACCGGAGACATCTCCAAGGACTACGTGTAACACTTAACATACATACCTACATACAAACATACGGTGTAAGGGTCAGCCCTCCGAATACTGAAAGGGTGCATAGTGCATACAGACCATGAAATTGACCAACTTGCTACAGAAATAAATTTCAGGAAACAAAAAAAAAAACGACTTCCCATACAAAATCACGATTAACTGATTGCATCTAGGTACTATGGGAAGTCAAATAAATTTTTACGTTTCCTGAAATTTATTTCTATGGGAAGTTGTTCAGTTTCATGGTCTGAATGCACCCTTTCAGTATTCGGAGAGCTGTCCCTTACACCCTGTATATCACGCCCAATGCCTATAGAGCCTATGCAGAGGGCATACCTAAACGGCTGTAAAAAAGGCCATTTACACCACGACTGACAAAAGTTTGAGAGTCATTCAAAAGACTGTATCACCATAGTAACAGGTTGGTTGTCAGCCTGTTGCATAAAATCGCTATACACATCAACTCTCAATATGACAACCACGGGGATGAAATGGTATGATGGGTATGATGCTATTCTAAGCATTCCTTCGCGGCATTCCCTATTTCTAAGCCGTCAGGCACCACACGTCATTACGCGTAATCTATCACAAAATTACGTCTTTATCCAGAGAACAGCTTATCTAATGTTGGCAGAGCGTCAACGGACAACTCTGATTTATATTTGTTTCCTTGTAAGAGAAATAGATATCACAAAGCTGTATTGAAAGTAACTAAAAAGTATTTCGATCTGAATCTTTGTAGGTAGTGTCATAAGCACAAGTAGATAGGTGCTACCTTGCTCCCAAACACGTCAAGTACATGACAAAGTTGCAGACTGCAACTTTGTCGTGTAGGTACATCATTTCTCGTGGAATGCCCCAAATTGAAAGGTGACTCAAGTGAGTCGCATTGAGTTGAGGCACGGTCTTTATTCACAATCCAACTTGACTAATAGCTACATTGTAAAAGGTGAATGATTCATACATGTCCATGAAAAGGCAAGTAGCCATAACTTTTGTTGATAAATATTTGAAGCATCGTTTCCTCGAAGAACTGAGTAAGTATAACAGCCTATTGTGGTAGGTATAATAAACTTCTTGTTATTCAATAGTTGCGGATGAGGTCAGGGGCACATAGCACACAAAGTCGACAAGTCGATATTTGCTGCTCCCGTGTGTTCCTGCTGTCCCCGGCTAGGGGGGACAACGGGATTTTAATAATTTAAACTAATGCTATTCCCGCTGTCCCCGGTAAGCGTATTCCTGTGGGAAAAGGTGGAGCAGGCTGGAGCAATGCGTTGCCCCAACCTTGAATTGAAGGCGAAAATCACACGTCTTGTCTGTCTTACACGCGATTCCATTCCCCCTTTGGTTGGCCTTATCCTCATAACGGTGACAACGGGATGTAAAACCAATGACGTCTCGTTGTTACCGTGACGAGGACACCCTTAACGGGGACAACGGGAAAACACGGCAGCGCATAGCTATAGTCCGACAAGTTCGTGCGCGGCCTTCCTACGGGGTACAGACGGTGGGAGGGCGAGGAAGCACGTCATTTTAATATGACATGCGGCGCAGATGCGCGCGTCTCCCTTCCCCGCTACACCGCCCGCCCGCTACCCGCTGACATCTCTTCCCCCAACGTCTGTCACCCCTAGGGAGGGTCGCGCGCGAGCTTGTCGGACTATAATATCAAATTTATTTCAATTCATATGCCCAATTCATTTTCAATTTGCTTCTGAAAATTGCTGCCGCCGGCTCTAACAATAATACCTACCTAATTCGTATTCGATATTTTTTGCACCGGAAAAATCTTACCTGTTGTGTGACAAGAGGGACAGTGTTCACTAGAAAAAATGTCCGTTTTCCGCCAGCTCCCCACGGCAATTTCAGGTCATGCCGATTTCTTTGTATTATTCTAATAGCAATGAAAGTTTTTCCGGATCCTGAAAAAAAGAAATTATGTTTGAGTTTAGTACATAGAACATTAACATTACATCTCAAAAAATAATTATGTTCCTTATCAGCAGCCAACCTTAATTTTCAGTATTGGTTTATTAATCAAATCTCGTAAATAAAATTCGAACTAAAAATACATATCTACACAGGCAACCATAAGAAGTAAATTCCTATCTACTGTGCGTTCACACTGAGGAAACTTTCACACACATGGAAAAGAACGAGACCCGTGTGTCGCACTACAAAAAAGTCGCATGCATGTGTGAACGTGATCTAATTCTAATTGAACAAAGAAGAATCTGTCTGCACCTGCACTCATTATGGCCAAAAATAGACCTAGGGGATTTCCCTCAAAGTAGTGTGACCATTAGCAAAATATGTGCATCCTTGTCGCGAACGGTCTTTGCGTATACGACAAGGAGGCGCATACTTTAGGATGGTCATGAACTCGCGCGCGAACTGTAGTGAGTGACCCACCCAGTATTTTCAATGTTACAGGTTTTGCTATGACAATCTAAAAAATTCCCTGCAGCACACAGGAAATAATGTGGGTAGACAACCTTCCTAATATGTAAGATTTTTTAAAATTGGTTTAATGCTTTTTAATTTTATCCCAGCAAATATTAAAATGTTATAAACTGTTATAATAATAGTTGATAAACATATGTTTTATATATTTTAGGAATATAGAAATAAATATAATGCCTGATAGCCTCTCGTCTGTGACGCCATTTTTTATAGGTAGGAAGCCTATTCTGTGGCGTCCTATATAGGACTTTGCTACAGACAAGCGAATAGGGAGCAAAATAAATACCTAACAACAAAAATAAATGAAAAAAAAAATTTCTACTACAGTAACTAGATCTAATAAAAATATTACAGATAGTACTAAAATACCACTGGTCGGTCAGATGGAGTGGATAGCAAAAAACCGGCCAAGAGCGTGTCAGACACGCCCACAAATAGGGTTTCGTAGTCAACGTTTAAATATCGGGTTTTTCAGCATTACAAAGTTAATTTTGTCGCTGGTTTGTTAGCAGCAGTATGATGACCAACCGCAAATAGAAAAACTCAATTTTTTCTGAAACCTTTAAGGGTATAATATCCGTTATAGTTTTCATTGTAACTTCAGATTGTAAGCTATATTCCATATTTATTTCAAAGTTTTAGCGTCTATACTTTAGAAGTTACAGCTGGAACAAATTATGGGTCAAAAATGCCCTTTTTAAAAGCAAATATCTCGTGACAGAAACATTTTAGTGACTTTGTTTCAAAGAAACCTCACCTTAGTTTTAAAAGACCTATTCAACGATACCCTACTCAATATTACAGAAGAAAAAAAAAATTTTTGCCCCCCTTTCACTTGTATGGGAGGGGGTCCAAAAAACATTTAAAATATTTTTTTCTTAACATTTCTATATTTGGGTCAACACGATCTATCTTCTCACCAAATTTCATGTCAATAGCTCTAAAACTGACGAAGATATGAGGGCGCGGCATACAGACAGACAGACAGACAGACAGACAGACAGACAGACAGACAGACAGACAGACAGACATGACGAAACTATAAGGGTTTCTAGTAGACTACGAAACCCTAAAAACTAGAGATTGTGCTTTGTGGCAGACCCTGGGAAGGCCTATGTCCCGCCATGTACTTACTGCTACAAGCAAATGTTTTTATTTTTATTTTTATGTAGCCTGTTCTGTGTTCCACTGCTGGGCAAAGGCCTCCCCTCTTTTGCGCCACTCTCCTCTGTCCCCGGTTTCCAACTGCCAGTATTTTTAATTAAATTATTATTAGTCCTAAAGGTATAAACAGCATAAAACAAACCTGTTGGTAAGTGTATGATGGTGTTTCTTGCCATCGCAATTTCCTCCAGTTCGGTTTGATACGATCTGGATTTAAGTTGCTCCTCCCCATCGCAATCCTCCATGGTGTTTCCAAGTGTTTGTTACTGTAAACAAAATAATATACAACTTAAAAAGTTATCTAGGTACCTATGAGATGAGTAACAAAAAAATAAAATCTAGATCAATCTGCTGGACTTACTACATTTTGTGAAAAAATTACATGTTCTTAAAAATTGTATACCTTACTTTTGAAAAGCGTTTATTCATTGAGGTCAAAATCCTGGGCAAGCAAATTGTATCTTAAACAATATTTTGGGACAATGTTCCCAAAATTTCCCAATGGAGACATACCCTCATTGGGAACATTTCTTGGGGAACTTTTGTAACTGATACAATGTACCAGAAGAATACCTGGCTTAAATGAATTCTTTTCTTTTTGAAACATTTTTCTGGGCTACTTTAGTCTGTGATGATACTGATGATTTACCTACAGATCTTATAAAACAAGAGTAGCAAAAACAAAGATTTCATAATAATTTCAACAAGTAACATTCTAGTCCAGGCAGTCAAGTCCAAAAGTTATGTAGTAAATTAAAATTGGTAGTATTTATGACTTATGTCCTTTCTTCCTAACTAGTATGGTAAATTATGAAACTTTTTAAGTGCCTTATTGTAATTTATGTGATGAAATTCCATCCAGCATAATGAATAAGATTCAAGTAAGATTTCATTGAAAGAATTAAAACTGTGTGGAAAATGAATGAAGCTTAGCAATTAAAAGATTCAGTCTTACCTGAAAGTGAAGTCGTTTCTTGCCGGCGGTCTACACTGCTGATCACAGCACACAATTTTATCTAGAAAAGAAAATAAAACTTGCAGCTGAGCCGGACCACCGCGAACCGATCGTTTTATGTTTATGTTTGACAGTGGATGGCCTGGTCGGTGTTGCCAGCTGGTCGAGCTAAAAAGAGGTGTGCACACTAAGTACACTAACCGCGCGGTTTTTCTATTACACTAAAATTTCATCAGACAGAGCCAAGATAAAATTGCTAGGAATTCTAACTAGAAATATAAGAGCTGGATAGATAGAAAAACCGGCCAAGAGCGTGTTAGACACACCTCCAATTAGGGTTTCGTTGTCAAAGTTCGAATATCAGGTGTTTTAGCGTTACAAAGTTAATTTTGTTGCTGGTTTGTTTGCAGCTGTATGGCTACCAACCGCAAATTGTTTTTTTTTATTTATCTGAAATCTTTTGAGGTACAGTATCCGCTATAGTTTTCATGGTAACTTCATATTGAAAACTACATAACACATATTTGTTAAAAAAAATTGCGATTATACTTTAGGAGTTTAAAGTATAGTTTATAAATTAATACTTTAGAGCTAGAACAAATTATGCTCAAAAACGCCCTTTTTAAAAGAAAATATCTCGAGGCAGAAATATTTAAGAGATTTTATTCCTAAAAATAACATCCCCTTAATTTTTTCATACAATACCTACCCTACTCAATATTACAGGAGAATTTTTTTTTGTCCCCCTTTCACTCGTATGGCAAGGGAGTACAAAATACTTTTGACATAATTTTTCTCGACATTTCTATATTTGGGTCAACACGATCTATCATCTCATCAAATTTCATGTCGATAGCAAATTATTAATACGGGGTGTTAGGGACGGTATAAGGAAAACTTTGCAGGCGTGATCAGACCATCAAACTGAACAACTTTTACTATGGAGCCAATGGTGGGAAACGTAAAAAAATTTCCGACCTCCCATACAAAGTCAGTCGGCTGATCGAGAATTTTGTATGGGAGGTCAAAAATTTTTTTTCGTTTCCCTCCATTGGCTCCGTAGTAAATGCTGTTCAATTTGATGGTCTGATCATGCCTGCAAAGTATTCGGTACACCGACCCTAACACCCTGTATAGAAAATTATTGACATTGTTATTACCTATTTTTGCACTGTTTTATTTTAATAATTATTGTATTTTTATTGTCATTATTATTACCAATTTGCAACAAAAACTCGCATGTGTGAACCGCGGTCAAATCGTTGTATGGATAGTCGCCCCAGAGAGCGAAGTGCTAAGTTGAAAATTTGACTTTAGGTATACCTAATGACACTTATTATATGACCTACGTACTATTCGATTGATTTGTTACGAAATCCAGTCATCTTGCTATTATACCTACATATTACCTAAGTATCATTCATGTAAAAAATCAATAAGACATTGGGAACAATTGGATAAAAACAAATTAATAAACAAAGTACCTGCCTACAAAAACAAAGAGTATTTTTTTATAATGTGTGGTACAGACTTTCCGTTAATTCAACCCAGCTTAGCACCCTCTACATGACACTTGGGAGGCCATAGAAAATTTCCCATTATAATATTTCCTCAACCATACCTACATATTAATTTCTTAACATCTGCGCCAAGAAAATAAATCATTGTTCAAGAAACAAAACATGTGATTTACAGTTAATCCAATGAAAGTTATATTATCCCACAAGACATGCGCCGCACTACACTATTATGTACATCGTAGTAAATCTGGTACCGTACCGCGGCGATCTTTCCCGTAGTGTGTAACTGGTTTATAGTGTGCATCAAGAGAGCATTGACCTTATGCGTTGACTTTCTAGAATCTTCGGGCCTTCACTGATCGGGGACTTCCCCTATCATCGTGTCTCAACTCAACAGTATCACATTGTAGTTTAAAATCCACTGATTTAAAATCAATACATAGTCCTTTTAAGCAGTAGCAAGATAAGTGCATTTTATAGTTTATTGCAGATCTGTTTGACCTATCCGAAAAGGCCACGTGTATCCTATTTTGAATATTTTAAAGAATATTGTGATCTAAACGAATTTTTATAGCTGGCAACATTCACATAAAACGTTGACAGTTGGCTAACAGACATTATAGCTGTCTGGCATGATATTGCTCGGTATTGTATTGCACGACAAGATAGTGCATGATATCAATATTCGTTAATACAGGGTGTTAATTTAAATGCGTGCCATAGCTTCAGGGTAGGTTTAGTATCGATAAAGCATTCCGTAAAATATTGAAAAAATCCCAGTAACAGAATTTTCTTTTTTTACTTGCCTGACGTTTGATTCAAATGCCTATATCTCAGCCGAAATTTGTTCAATCTCAAAGTTGTTTAGACGAAAGTACTTGTATAGACTCTTTAAACAACAACGATGTCGAAAACAGCTTTTTTTAAAAGTTTTACTAAACCAGAAAAAAATTATCTATTATACAACGTGTTACAAAACAACCAATAAATCCTCCATACAAAGTGAGTTCATTTTGTATGGGAAGTCCAAATTTTATTTTCATATTTCGACCCATGTTCCATGGGGAAAGTTGTTCAGTTTCATGAGTACCTTGACCTCCTTTCAGCTTTATTGGTTGTTTTGTAACACCCAGTATAAGGTCCTATTAAATTCACTGCAAATATTTTAGGGGCAGATCAAATAAAATATAAGCATGTACTAGGCAAATTTTTTAAAAAATCTACACGTTAGTTTTCGAGAAAATTGCATTTCCCTAAAAAAACACAAAACGAAAAAAGTGCACCCTGTTTGTCCTAGAAACACACACTTCGATGAATTTAAATTACGCGCCAAAAAAAGGTGCTGTGATTGGTTGGTTGTCAGTGTGCGTGCCGTGTAAGTGAATCCTGTCTACATGGCGGAACGTCAGTCGGGTCAGTCAAAGGATGTTCACATAATTAATTAAAAAGTTTGTTTGAAAATGAAAAAAAAAATCTAGCGTGTAGATTTTCTTAAAAATGCCTTAGATGTTTTTCTCATACATATTTACGCATGCCCTTAAAATATTTGCAGTGAATTTAATAGGACCTTATATAGGGTGAAATTTTACTAGTGACTGATAGCGAAAACTCAGAACCGACTAGTGATAAGGAACAACTTTCCCCAAGGAACATAGGTCGAAATACGAAAAAAATTTTTGGACCTCCCATACAAACTTGCCGATCAGCTGATTTCAGTTACTATGGGAGGTTCAAAATGTTTTTCGTATTTCGACCTATGTTCCTTGGGGAAAGTTGTTCCTTATCACTAACCGGTTCTGAGTTTACGCTATCGGTCACTAGTAAAATTTCACCCTTTATACATATAATATTTTTTACGGCATCCTTAATCGATACTTAACCTACCCTGAAGCTATGGCACGCATTTAAATTAATACCCTGTATAAGTAGAGTAAGCCAGGACTCGCTCGTCTACTAAATAGTGTGTTGATAGCGTGCTAGTTAGATGGTTGTGTTTGTTTCATAATCCGATAATGAGACCTTTTTAGCCAACTACTAAACAATCGTACATAGTCAAATCATTTATAGACGGCGCTGAATGAAAGCAACAACCCATTTTACAGAGTGTTAGGGACGGTGTATTGAAAACTTTGCAGGCGTGCTCAGACCATGGAACTGAACAACTTTTACTATGGAGCCAGTGGTGGGAAAAGAAAAAAAAAACCGACCTCCCATTCAAAGTCAGTCAGCTGATCGTGAATTTTTTATGGGAGGTCGGAATTTTTTTTTCGTTTCCCACCATTGGCTCCAAAGTAAAAGTTGTTCAGTTTGATGGTCTGATCATGCCTGCAAAGTTTTCGGTACACCGTCCCTATCACTCTGTGCAAAAGAAAGTATGTAAACTCACGCATACAGAAATTATGTTTTGGCAGTAGTCAAATCTATCAAATGCCTTAAAAGGAAATTATAGACTGCTACCTAAAACCAGAAAAGACTAAAAACAGTCCAAGTTTCGTTGATGTCCGGTGGAGTTGGTGACGTCATGTGGCATGTGGCATGACAGTCTGGCAAGGCGTTGCGAAAAACCAAGGAATTTGTAGGTGAAAAACTTAAATGCAATGCAGGGCAGCGATGTAACGAGTGTCACTTTATGACTTTTCGCATTTTGATATTCCGAATGCGAATGTATAGTTCATTAAAGTTTTCAAGCCAATTTCCGTGTTCGCTGCACATATAGAAGAAGCGAGGTTAAGTTGACCAGATTAAGCAGCTAAAAAAAAGTTCTCATCACATTAACCTACAGTCCGCTCCTGGACGTAGGCCTCACCCAGGATACACCTTCCAAGCGTGGTGATGGCATGGCTTAGACCTTTACGACTCAAAAAGAGCAAGTCCATGCACAGTTGAGCACTGTAGTGGACTAGTTGTAGAGTGTAGATCGATACACCTACAATTTCGTGTCGCCATGATCGACTGTCATTGTCATGTCGGGTAATATCATATTGTGAATTATCATGTTGCGCAGTTTCTGACTTGACGTTGACAGCTCGACTCAGCTGGGCTAATTTTTTTTGGTTATATTTTTGTGATCAATTGATTTTACTTTAAATAACTACTACTGAATTAAACATGAGTTCTAATACAAGGTTGCTGCCCCTATATTTTAGTATATTTCTTGTAGCTCTTGTAGACTTTGTTTGTCCTGGAGGTAAGTAATCAAATCTTTCTAAACCTACATTTTATTTATTTCAGGACTTTTCAAGGGTTTATTGATATGATGATAGTGATAACTAAACTTTAGTTAGCTTTAGAGCTCAACCACACCCCACAAGTATACCTTTTGCCACCCTGCATTGGGTTAGAGTGAGGTGCACTGCAGTTTTTTAAATACATACCTACTTACAGGTCTTGTTTTTATTTCAGCAAATGATTTACATTTTCATGATGGAGCTTCTATGGCCGATGTGATCGCGGGCGACGTTTTTTTCGAAATACTGGACCCGCCAGAGCTAGGATACTCCTTTCGTATTAGACCAGCCAAAGATTTTGGTACTACTTTTGTGAGTATTTTCATTCTTTTATTACTTTTTACTCTCGGGCCAATGGAGTATGGAGACCTAGTCTTGTAAGCCAGGAAAGGAACAGAAATCTTTTGGTACTAAGTAATGGGATTAGGCCAAGATAGACGTACAACGTGTTACAAAACAACCCATAAAAACTCCCATACAAATGGAGTTCATTTTTTTTTCATATTCCGACCCATGTTCCATAGGGAAAGTTGTTCAGTTTTACGAGAACCTTGACCTCCATTCAGCTTTATTGGTTGTTTTGTAACACCGAGTATAATATGTTGGGGAAGAATTCTAAATGAACAAAAGAAAATAGAATATAATATTTTGCAGATGAATATATAGAACAGGCTACAGAAGAAGAAAGAAAAGAAAAGTGTTGTGATGGTGTGTTTATTATCACGATATTGTATTTTGCATGGTACTTACCACATTAATTACTTACATGCTTATCTTTATTGTAGACATGCAATGCAACCCACCCAGTGGTTGCACTTGTTCGTAATGTTTTTTACATGGTGGAAATAACACATTCTTGTGATATATTCCTAATATTTTAAAATAATTGCTAATTTTTTAATGGGTAAATCAGTCCATGAATCTAGACAACTTTTCCCTAGTAACATAGGTCGGTCGAAATATGTTTTTTTTAAAATATGAATGGCTCAAATTTTTATTTTTATTATTCAACCAATAATCTTCAGGGAAAGTAGTTCAATTTCATGGACAGACTGTTTCATGTCATAAAAGATTTGCAATTAATTTTTTAACACCTTTTAAGTATATTAGAAAACCATACATATTGATATAGGTACTAAATACTTTTACTGTGTATTTACAGAATGAAAGTTTAGTATTGGAGAAGGTGCGGCTCGTACCAACAGTGCCACTGAACAGTTGCACTGATATTCAAAATAAAGAGGATATCTTTGGGAATATTGCTCTGTCCGAAAGAGGGTAAGTATCTACTACCAATGGCCTATGCAAGTATGCAACCAAGCTACAGGCTACAAATTGTTCAGGCGAAATTCAATGTACATTGCGTAGACGGTTAGCCATTATTATCCCATAATTAAACCTGCTACACAATGTACATTGAATTTCACCTGTAGAATTGTAGCCTGTAGTTTTGTAACATTGAGCGCGGATTCTTAGGAGAAAGGGACCCACAATTGCAACATTATTGTTTCCGTCTTCTTCATATTACATGACATTTGAGCAGGATGTTAACAATAATGTTGCCATTTTGGGTCCCTTTCTTCTATAAATGAGGTAGCATCGTTATTGTGAAAAAAAAATGCTGCCTGTATTTAAAGGGGTGAAGTGAGTCTGTGTGGTAGGTAGCAGCTAAGAATACTGCCACGCCTAGTCCACTCAGGGTGTTTTGTGAAAGGCGACATAGAGTATTTGGGGCAAGCTTTTTAGTTTTAAAGTTTGTTTCACCTCTAAAAATATTTGAAGCTTGTCCTCATTGTAAATTGTAACTATATAAACTATAAAACTAGCTGCCTGTTAGCTTCTGCTCATTTTCCCGCGGCAAAAAGGCGTTTTCCCGGCATAACATATTCAAACCTTCCTCTTGAATCAGCCTATTTATTACAAAAACTTGCATCAAAATCCGTTGTGCGGCTTAGGAGGAGTTAGCAAATTCTACTACAGAAAGACAGAAATGCAAAAATAACTTGATATAATAATTTTCAAATTTCCAGGGAGTGTTCGTTTGTACATAAAACGGCGAAGGCCCAGGAAGCGGGAGCTAGGGCGATGATCATCACGGAGTCTGTTGATCGATGGGATGAAGCTCTCGACCATCTTATAGAGATGGTGGATGATAAGTATGTTCATTATTTTTTCTAGCTCTATTCTTTTCTAGCACTATAATTTATTGAGCTAGTTTAAAGCTGGCTCTGAATAATACAATTCTATTTTAGCCTGCTTTTGACCAAATATAAAATAGCAATAGTAATACTGATGGGATAAAGCACTCGACCATTTTATAGAGATGGTGGATGATAAGTAGGTTACCTATAAATTATTGAACTGGTTTATAGCTTGTTTAGAATAACGTCACCCAAATTGTACCCCTAGGTGACGTAAAAAGCGACTAAGGGATAATCCAGGGAAATGGCAGCTGCATTCCCTGTAAATGAAACATCTTGCACTATGCTCTCCAATCCGCCTGCCACGCATGGTGAGTAGGTGTATGGCAATGCCCTCTGTCTGATACGGGAAAGCCCATGTTCAGCTTAGGACTGTTGTGGTTGTTAAGGTTATGGTAGAATACCATTCTATTTTAACCTGCTTTTGACAGAAAACTAAATAGTTCTAGGGTATAGCTATCCTAAATTCTCGCAAGACCTAGACCTAAAACTTAGACCAAACAACAAAAAAAGCACCATAATAAAGGCAGCCTAACAATGGAAATGTGTGCTTATCAGACATTCAACACACTAAAAATCTGATTATGGTTTGAAGTAAAAGGGTATAACCAGCTTTCTCACTTAGCATCATGGAGTATTTTGCAATTTGTATGTTAATTATGTACGTACGTACTTCATAGAAATTTAAATTCTTTATTTTTCGACGTTATTTTACATTGAACAATTGCATTGCTTATATCGAGACAAGAAATGTTTAACAGGAACTCTAAAATCATACAACGATTAATTCGTTTTTTTTTTTCATTTCCAGAATGGAACTAGATGTAAATATCCCAGCGGGCTTCCTCCTAGGCCGTAGCGGGGCCACCATACTGCGCACCTTAAGGAAACTCAATAGAAAATATGCAATAATCAATTTACCAGTGAACATGACCCATGTACATATTACTAAAATGAACCAACCACCCTGGATCGCGTGGTAAGGTAACTTAAACTATCGCCAGCACATCAACCTACCCATTTAAGGCGAAATCAGCTCAGAAACGTTCGCGCAACGTCAGAAAGGGTTCGGAATTATCGATAGCATTTCTTGAAATCTCCTTTTATTACTACTTCAAGGTGTATTCTACAAAATTATGGGACCCGAAACACGATTTGAAAAGTTGCCTCGATAGATAGACAAAAAAAAACCGACCAAGAGCGTGTCAGACACGCCCACAAATAGGGTTTCGTAGTCAAAAACGTTTAAATATCAGGTTATTCAGCGTTACAAAGTTAATTTTGTTGCTGGTTTGTTTGCAGCTGTATGATTACCAACCGCAAATAGAAAAACTTTTATTTTTCTGAAATTTCTCATTGTGCAGTATCCGTTATAGTTTTCGTGGTAACTTCAAATTGAGAAGTATATGTCATATTTTTTCAAATTTTTATCGTTTATACTTTAGGAGTTACAGCTGGAACAAATTATGGCTCAAAAGCGCCCCTTTTAAAAGCAAATATCTCGAGACAGAAATATTTTAGTGATTTTGTTTCACAGAAACCTCCCCTTGGTTTTAAAAGACCTACTCAACGATACCCTACTCAATATTACAGAAGAAAAAAAATTTCACTTGTATGGGAGGGGGTCCAAAAAGCTTTTAAAATATTTTTTTTCTCAACATTTCTAAATTTGGGTCGACACGATCTATCTTCACACCAAATTTGATATCGATAGCTCTAAAACTGACGGAGTTATGAGGGCGCGGCATACAGACCGACAGACAGACAGACTTACCGAAACTATAAGGGTTTCTAGTAGACTACGAAACCCTAAAAAAGGCAAAATAAGCTCGAGTTATGCGTTTTTTGACTAAAAACCTGAACAAATTCATTGTTATTCAATATTTAATATTTTATTTTGTGTTCTCTTCTTCCTCGTTTTATAATGAATCTATGGGTTTACTGTTTCAAATATTATTTTATAGAATGAACTGAAGTTGTGTAAACGAAGATTTGACGGCTGATAGAGATGAATGGAAGAGAAAGACATGTTGCGCCGACCCTAAATAAATTGGGATAAGGGCAGGCAGATGATGATGAGAATGAACTAAAGTATCATCGTCTGTTTCTCTCTAACGCAGCGAAAAGACAAGGGACTTACTATTTGGGACTGATTTCGCCTTCGATTTCAGGATCGAATTATACCTACAAATTTTTCATACAAAGTCTAAGAAAAACTATAACTTGCGCATATAAAGAATAGATCCCAAATTGGCAACACTGTCGTTGACATCCTGTTCAGAGAGGCAAACAATAATGTTGCCAATTCGAGATAATATTATTTATCTGCGCAAGTTATAGTATAAGTTGATCCCTTCAATGGGTAGGTAATGTGCTGATAATAATGTAATTAATTTGGTGATAATGTAGCTATTTATTGCATATTGGACGATAAGAAGTTTTTTGTTATGTTTGAGTAAAATGTATCTGCGAATTTACCTTAGTTATTTTAGAGAAAACATGCTAGAAAAGTTCCCTAAATAGGTGTTTTTGAGGAAACTTGGAAAACAGAAACAAGGAAACAAGATGGCTTTTAAAATATGGCGAATAGCAGCACTCCATATCTTTCCCGTGGATGTCGTAAGTAGCGACCAAGGGATTTGAGAGTTGTTGTGTATTGCAATTTCTAGGCTGACGATCTGTCATTATGATGATACGCAGTCTTCTGAATTGCTCTCAATAATTTTTCAGTCGTGGTGTGAATGGCCGTTTTTACAGCCGTTTACCCTCTGACTACCCCGCAAGGGATATAGCCTTGATATATGTATCTTGTGGATAAGTTTCTTCAAACACCGCCTATTCTAGTAATAAGTACCGAAATGTGTTACCATTTCTTAATTACTTTCATACCAGTGATTTAAAGCTTGTACCTAGTTGTATTTAGAGGCAGCTAAAGAACCCACTTGCTGCTTTAAGGTAATACATGTTAAAATATCGATATTATTCGTAAGTATATCTCTGTTCACAATCTACAATTTCAGTGCAGTTTTTTCCTGTAATTTTATTTTTGGAACTAAAATAAGTACTTTTTTTTAATGACCCTTATTTTTTTTGTACTTGGCGTAAATGACCATTTTTTACGACAGTTCACGCTTTGCCTAAATCGCAAAAGCTAAAGGCGTTTTTAATTATTTTTAATTTGTGTTGGCATGATTGATAAAATCATCTCATAAAGTGATAACATTGTTAATTTATTTTTGTAAACGTATCTCAATGATACGAAGAGAAGTTTTCTTTTTAAAGATCCATCTAGTCTGTGGATGTTTATTTGTTAAATATTTTGATTGAAAAAGTAACCAATATGTCGGGTTTATTTGATTCTACGACAGCTAGACTGTAGGTTTTCTACATAAATTATCTACTCAGTGTACAGATGAAAAATTTGAATTGATCCAGTTTGGCAGAACGGTGGGACAGTACCCCATGGTCCCAGGGTCAAGTCCCGGTGGTCGCTAGTGAATTTTTAAATGTACTTTATTGCACGAAGTACAAAAGGCCACGCGGCATTCTCTACCGGCCAACCAGATGGTAAACAAGTCCAGGTCCAGGTAATATGAAGTTTTTTGACCTATGTTCCTTGGGGAAAGTTATTTAGCTTCGTAGGATGATTGGTACTCCTCCTGGATAACAAATATTCAACTGCGCGTTCAGTGTGACGCTAAGTAACGTATGATAGTAATAGTAGGTATAAGTAGTATAACTTCTGACCTCAAATCCTTAATTGCCTTTAAAAATATTAAAGCAATAATTAATTAATTAAGTAAGAACTTTCAACAATAATTATACGCTTTAAAGTGCATAGAATATAAGCAGCAATTAAATAATAATAACAATAATTGTAATAAAATCTTTTAACAATCCTCTCCAAATATTTTCCGGATAGTTGCTCAAACTTCCTATAGGTTTAATACCTATAAATAGTTTTGTAAATTCATACAATGTAACAAGATCTCATTGCCTACTGCAATGAATTATTTGTTCCCAATCAGAATTGTATTTATTGTTCCCTCAATTATGTCACACAAACATTACAAGTACCTACTATCATCCAGCAGCACATCAACCCAGCCCTTTAAGAGACCAAATTTCGCTGGTTGCCTTAAATAAATGTACGAAAAACTATAGAATAACCTGGTCCATTGGCTAGGTTGATGTACTACTACGAGGTGTTTGGGAAATAACGCAAATAATTTCGTGACTCACGATATTCTAAAATATTCAGATTAAAAGTTTCATTTTATGGACTAGTAAGCCTGTAACAGGTTTTGTCTTTTAAAAACTAGGTTAGGAACGAGGTAGGCTGTAGAAAAACTTCTTTTAGACCTATAACTAAGATTATAGTTTATTTAAAAAAAACATATAATTAGTTAATATGAAACTGAACAACTTTCTATAGGAAAATATTTCAGGAGACGTAACAAAAATGTTGATATCACTGCATTTAATATGGAAGGTAATTTTTTTACGTCTCCATAATATTTTCTCATGTGAAATTGTTCTGTTTCATGGTCTGAATGCACCCTATTCGTATATGGAGAGGTATCCCTTATATCCTGTATTACTTATGGAATCAAATTTTTGACGGGTTCTATTCTATTACAACAGCGTTCCTATATTGTAGATAATTTAAAATGTATATCTACTGAGCAACGTTTAAAGTAGGTACGTAAGCGTAAGTAACGTTAAATAAACGTCAGGCGTTTCTTACACTACTAGGTAGTAAGTAGGTGTATTTCTATTAGTCGGGGAATTCTGGAAATTCAATGTATGGCGCCAGTTGAAGTACGCCTTTTACAGCAATTTTTTTTTGCGATTAGATACCTATAAGCATGTTGTTCGAAACCTTAAAAGCGGAGACCCTCCGCCCGCCCGCATCACCCCCATTTTCTTTGAAATGTGTCAAAAATTATAAACTTTACGGATTAATGAGTTAACTATAATAGTTACAAAAAAAATGTCAAGGGACAAAATATTTCGTATTAAATTATTTTTTTATTGTAGCTCTTACGGTTTTCAAGATAAAACGATTTATGTAAAAAAAACCTTTTCCTGGAAAATCAATGAATGGCGCCAGTTGAAGCACGCCTTTTACAGCATTTTTTTTGCGATTAGATACCTATAAGCATGTTGTTTAAAACCTTAAAAGCGGAGACCCTCCGCCCGTCCGCATCACCCCCATTTTCTTTGAAATGTGTCAAAAATTATAAACTTTACGGATTTATGAGTTAACTATAATAGTTACAAAAAAAGTGTCAAGAGACAAAATATTCCGTATTAAAGGTGACGTCTTTTACCGGGAGATCGATTTCGACTGATATAAAAAACATATCATTTTAAAGCTTAGTTAAAATGCTACTTAGGCACATATTTCATTTGATTGTAAGGACCCCCGTTTTTTTATATTTATAAAAAACCAAATGGACAATACTAAAAATGAAACGAACATGCATCTTTGTTGCATTGCCATCGAAATCATATGGAACCTTCTTAGATGACGGCATAGTATATATAAAAACTTCATGAATTATGGCAGAAGTATCAATGTTAAAAAGTAAACTGTCATTCATATCTGTCATTAAACCAAAACAAACACAAACACTGTATTTTCTTTCTTTATAAATAGGTATATTTTAATGCCCTAGAACATTTTAAACTTATCTATGCATCGAATTTTATTAAATACCTAAATTGTATTCAAATAGGACTTTATTTGCACATGTTGTATACTGGATTGTACTGATTTAGAGGCAAAAACACAAGAAATCATGTTATTCGATAAGAAGCACACTAAATCACTTAAAACCTTCTAATGTAATTATTATTGACGATCCCCTGGTCTGTAGGTAACGGTAAAATATGTAATAAACAATAAATACAACCATAAATCGCACAAAATAAGTATAATAATTATCAAAGCTCAAAGTAAACAAATCAATTGTCAAACATAATACTTGACAACCAAGGGATATTTTTTTGCATCTAAAGAGTTTTTTTGATGAGGTTGCATGTGTAGAGTAGGTAGAAAAAGTAAAGGCTCCCGCAGACAGGACGCGTCGCCTTGTGTCGTGTCACGTCGCGTAGCGTGTATTTCTACGCAGGCGCGCAGTCCCTGCCACACCGGCAAGCATACGCAGCGCATGCCCTTACTTCAAGCAGTGCAGGTCCTCGCATTGATAGTCCCAGCGACGCAGCGCACGCCCTTAAAGCTAACGCAGACCGAACGTAGCACGCGTGCGTGCGTGCAGAAATGGAATGGAGACGTCAGATGACAGGCGTACGCACGCAACGCAACACCTAGGCCCAAGTCCGCTAATTTTTAGCCATTGTAATGCCAGCGACACACAATTGTCATTCTATTGCCACTGTGATTTTCTATTAAAAACTGTTAGCAGACTACGAAATGACCGAAACCATGCAACTGACAAGCCATCGACATCCAAGTGAAACGATTTTCATTTAGCAGACTTGGGGCCCTGTCATCTCTATACTATTTACTGCACGAAAGCATCCGCGCTGCGCTCCGTCTGCGTTAAGGCTCCCGCATACCAGATACGGCACGCAATGCAATTAAAAAAAGAAGTCCAGAAAATGTCGCGTCTATGCGCACTTCATACAGCTCCATACATTACAACCATTGCGTGCGTCTGCGTCTACGCGACGTGGCATTCGGTCTGCTGGAGCCTTAATAAAAGGGTTTCTGGCTCGGATACGTGCTCTTTTAGCGGTGCCAAACTGAGAGTTTACCATAGTGTTGCCAGCATTATCATTATGATTACCACTTCACTTATTTAAAACTTATTTTAATAAAAAACGGCGATGATTTTTTAAAATATAACTTAGGAGTTTTGCTTTATTAATTATGTACTTTAAACCTGTATAACTCTCACTTCAGTCGAAATTCTTCGCCCGCGTTTCATACTTTTTCCGGATGTCTCTTTTGCTACTTAAATGTAATACATTTTTTTATTGTAACTCTTACGGTTTTTTCATAAATCAGTAAAGTTTATAATTTTTGACACATTTTAAAGAAAATGGGGGTGATGCGGACGGGCGGAGGGTCTCCGCTTTTAAGGTTTCAAACAACATGCTTGTAGGTATCTAATCGCAAAAAAATTGCTGTAAAAGGCGTGCTTCAACTGGCGCCATTTATTGATTTTCCAGGAAAAGGTTTTTTTTACATAAATCGTTTTATCTTGAAAACCGTAAGAGTTACAATAAAAAAATGTATTACATTTAAGTAGCAAATTTAATACGGAATATTTTGTCCCTTGACACTTTTTTTGTAACTATTATAGTTAACTCATAAATCCGTAAAGTTCATAATTTTTGACACATTTTAAAGAAAATGAGGGTGATGCGGACGGGCGGAGGGTCTCCGCTTTTAAGGTTTCAAACAACATGCTTATAGGTATCTAATCGCAAAAAAAAATTGCTGTAAAGGCTTGCTTCAACTGGCGCCATACATTGAATTTCCAGAATTCCCTCACTATATAGGTAGGTACCTAATTCGAGGTAAGTATTTATCCAAATACTAATTATTATAATAGCTAAACAAGTACAAAAGAACGTAGGTAACCTACTTTGTTCATACTCGATTTCACAATAAAACATATTATTAGGGTTGACGTACCCGTTGCAAGCCAGGAACCAATCAAGGACCGCGTATTCCATATAAACTAATTTAAATGGGCACTGTGGCATCTGTTTATGTGCTATGTTATCAATCAGACTTGTGTTTAAATGAAATGTGATTGATTTGAATAAATTATAGCATGCTACCACCTAAAAAAATGGTTTAGTTTTAGAATGAAACTGCTGTACAACTGTCCGTCGACTCTACCTATTTGTTTTAGTCCAATTATTTCAGCAATATCCGCAGTGCTATCTGCGATACCCGGAATGGAGCACTGGTTTGTTTGCACTATAATTTCATAACAGTCGGATCGCATGACGCCCGAACCCGGGCCGAAACACGCAAATCCGCCATTTTTATTTGGTGCTAGAAGTCCGCCCGGTGACTTCACCCGCTGCTCCGTGTTTTCCCGTGGGAATAAGGCGTCTGTCAGGCGTGTGGTAAAAACATAGGTTTGTAATTGTATCCGGGATTACAGCTCTTAAACAGAGAAAGAGTCCCTGTAATAAGTATCTACCTACCCTACCTACAATATTTTCGGGGATAGGGACAACAAACAAACAAAAACCATTTCTGCAGTAGGTACTGATTTTACTGGAATTTTCCAGTGATTTGTTAACTTTTGGCGAAAAATGCTACCTTCGAAATTGATTAGGACAGGGAGTTGACAGGTCGAGTGATTGTTCTATTTTTTAACCGACTTTCCTAATCTAACCCCAACGTTTTACAACCGTTAACCAAATCTGGTAGAGAATTGATGACTGGTCTGAAATTTGGTCTTGATAACTTTCGCTTCGATAAATAATTGTGATTGGTACCTAGTGATAGGGTAAATACACCAAATATAGGCCATGTCTGTATGATCACTCTAGCAATCTAGCTCTACATAAGCACAGACATAGATAAGCTTTTAGAAAGAGACCAATCAGACCATTTTCGTTCTGGAAATGTCACCCAAAGCTTATCAATTATTAGCCTATATTGATCCAGTGCTGAATGGACGTACACGTCACTGAGTGTGAGCCTCGATAATCTAACTATTAATCATAGATTATGAACCAATGCCCTACTTTCTACAATGAGCTATCTAGGCTCATTATTGTAGTCTGTACGTACATACAATACAAATATGCATTTATTTATGAAAATCAATGATTCCCTATATCGAAGGTAGTATAAAATTGTACTTACGCTCTACCATGCAGTTACACCGCATAAGTAAATCCCATTTCGTGGAAAAAGAATTAGGTCCGTTACCTTCCCAATTAGTCGGAATTAAACGTGTATTCAAAGGGGATATTATGAAAACTGGGCTAAGGTTTAATATTTAATGCGACGTACGCGCGGTGCTACAGCCGCCAGCGTAAGCAGACCCGTCATACCTCCCTTGTGGGGTAGCTTTATATGGTAGCCGGGATGACTCGTTTAATTTACAAAGCTCTTGATTAGCTGGTAACGAACATTCTCGCTTGCCGGCGTCAGGGCGCGTGGCGGCGCCGACTGTATCAAACATTCAAAGCTATCGACGCTCGCCCGCCATTTTGTCGCGGAAACTCTTGTTGGCGGGAAACGCTACATTAATTTTATTATTATAAAGGGGGAAGAAAAATGAAGTTTTATGGTCGTTTTCGGAATGGGAAAGGATTAGGGTAAAGTGTAGGTAGGATAGGAACTGTAAGACAGCCAGCGAAGTATAGGTAGGTAGGTAGTTAGCTAGGTTGGTAGTAAAAATGTTACCTCAGCCAAGACTCTTGTTAGGAAGGTGAGCCTGGTTATTATACCCAGTACATCCAGTACTGGCTGTAAACCAGGCACTACTAATAGACCAATTTCTACTTTCTCAGATACCTAAGTAAGTATATGAGGATGACTCTAAATAGATATTAATAAAACTTAGACTAGTCTCTTACCGGTGGGTACCTACAGTTTTTATTACCACAGCAAAATTGATCAATCACCGAACGAATATTTTTTATACCACTTACATAAGTTCAATCTTCATCGTAAATTTTATAGGCCTCGGATCCATTACCTCCGTGGACGGTCGGCGCTAATTGTGCATGAAATGTCGCAGCGAGTTTCCCGTCCAGAATGTGACATTATCCTGCGGGCAACTTGAGGGAGAAATGTTATAAAAATAAATATTTTCGTAATATTGTAATATATGTAGGTACTCGCAGACGAGTAGGTGCAGTGAATATAAGTAGGTATGTCTTTACCCCAGTCTCACAAAGAAAAAAAAGTTTTTATTTCTCCAGTCTAGACTAAATAAAATATATAATAAAATAAAATATTTAGAAAATTGTTAATAACTAAAGTTCCTCACTGACTGGCAGGTTCGGTCGTGGAGTAAAGGTATAAAACCTAAAGAAAAGTAATAGGTAGGTATTAATATAAAACTTACTTCTAGGTCTACGACTGGTACGTTTACCCTAAATTTTTTGTTGCATTCAGTGCTTGTAGGTAATTCTTTTAACCTAAGTAGCTAAGTTAGTCATTTCTATTTACGTTACGTACTACATAGGTAGGTCTAGCTAGGTACTAAGAGCTTTTATCGTCAATATTCGTGTCAGAAAATATAGTTGCGTGTTCAGAGCTGAAACAAAAAAATACAAAGCACAGAGTGGAAAGTATTGTTAGCCGTTATCAAACTAGAGCAAATGGCTTTTTAGAAACATACGTAGGGAATGCTAGGACAAAATTACCGTGCCTATTTTTAAATTGTGAGTAATTTTGTAATGTGAAATGTGTGGAACGCGAACATCAAAAAGAAAAGCGATAGAGTCGGTTACGGGGTTTCAAATGTTACAATCAAATTATTTAGGGTATAGTCCGGTGCTTGATGCCATTTAAAAACGATATGGCATGCGGCTGCCATCCTTCGTTGCTGCCATCATATCGCGCGCATAATAAAACTTAAAATTAGTTATAAGTGCGATCCTATATTTTCTTTAAATATCTTTCAGCCAACCCAATGGAGATGTAAGAGGAATATAGTACCGTCATTCGAATAGGCCATATTTGACAGCTGTCAATCCCATACTAGGAAACATGTCAACAAAGAAAAATAGACCTTATGTCGTAGCATTAACATGATTTTGACAGCTGTCAAATATGGCCTATTCAGATGACGAGACTATAACTGGAATAGCTAGGCAGATTCTCTAAATACCTAGGTAGCTGCTGTACCTAACTGGTACTAAGTTTCTGAAACTAGGAACCTCCAAATCATGAGTCGTGATACGCAAAATGCCACTTACTAGTTAGTCATAGATTCAGTAGAGCACATAATAAATTTATTTTATTGACTTCTTTTGAAAATTTTATTAAATAGGTATTAACCAAAGTATTAACCGAAAAAAGTATACCTAATACTACCACTTAGCTAGTAATCATGAAATTATTATCAGACAGAGAATTATAAAACTTTCATACAATGAGAACTAAGACATATGTTTGTTACGCTAGTTGGAAAAGCACTTTATTATAGACTGTCGAAGGCCGAAGTATGGCTGCATAGTGTATGAAATAATTATTTAATAGGCTTGCTGTCTGTTTCAGTTTTCCTATGATAATAGACTCGCTTTATTTTTCAATGACCCATATTGTGGGCCTAATTCAGTCTATAGTGATGTGGGAAACAAATGAAAATGAGAACGCCTGGAAAAGCCTTCTGCTCCAATACCGGGTGTAAGAGGTAGCTCCGAATACTGATAGGACATTCAGACCACGAAACTGAACAAATTCCCTTCCGTAAAACTATATTTCACGAGGTGTAAAAAGAAGTTTGACTTCCCATTAGTAAATGTAGTCAGCCAATCGGGATATTCTATGGGAGGTCAAACAGTTTTTCACGTCTCCTGAAATATTTTCTGAATGCACCCTACCTGTATTCGGAGAGCTGTCTCTTACAATCCGCATAATAAACATTGAAAAAAAATTTTTTTTGGGCGCCCTTCGGCCAGATGGGTCTTACTTATAGAGAGCGATTGCTTTCGACTGAATGGCAAAACACGAGATCGTGCCTTGTGGCTTATCCTGTGGGAGGCAGGCAGTACAGCAGTGGACTCTGTCTTTCTTCGTGGGAACTGCTAACAAGCTGGTTTGGTGTATGACTGATATGATGGAAAGGGTAGAATTGTACTTAGGTATGTACCTACCTATTTATTCAAAGGGTGAACCGGCCACAACACAACTTAACCATGGACGCTACGCCAATCAATTTAAATGGTTTTTTTTTTCTATCCAGCTAGATTTACTTACTCAGTTAGTAATATGCAACTACCAAGACAATCAGGTCTCTAACCTTCCGTTTTATCGGTAAGTGTACAATTTGCCCAAGTAAAGGTACATACTTACCTGCTATTGGATGATGCCAATATGATACAGTCTAGAAAAAGCTTGATAAAAGCTAATAAGAGCTTTAATAAGCCTTTTTTACCTGGAAACGGTAAGCAAAGCATGACGGGGAAGTGGGTCTTCGACCGCCAGCCAACGGTATACTTACGGTAATCAGGTTTTTACTTCGTTTTAGTTTAATAAATGCCATGTAGCTTGTAAAACCGATGACCGGAATTTTCTGGATCAACTTAGCACGCAGCGTGGAACAGATTCCTATCAGGTGAACCGAAGTCCCTGTAAGCGATAGTTTTAGTTTTAGTATTCTTTTAGAAACACAAGACTAGGACTCCTTAGTCACAGTCACATTAATTTCGTCCGAGTCCTTGTGAATCCGTGGCTTTTGATTCTTTTGCGGGCATGGATGCAGCTCTTCAGATCAAAATCACGGTCCACAGGCGCATAGGGAAGGTTGACGACCATGAGTGGCTGATGGCTGTTGATGGACAGACAACTAAGTTCCTGCGTACTGTACAAAGGTAAAACAGTAAGTTACTCATTACGTAAGCAGTAAAAGATCGATAATATACCTATCATGCGGGCTCATCAGGCATGCGCATAGATATGCGCAATTTCAACGATGCGCTTGAACAACTTTGAACAAAGGTAAGCCAATAAGAAAAGAATAATAAGCGGAAGTGATATACTCGCGGACCGGTTTCGAAGGATATGTTTGTAAATTATGTTTATGATTTACATAACTTACTAGCTTTCCGGTCCTTAGTTTCACTCGCGGGCCCATCTTTTTTTCGTGATAGAGCATTCGCTTTGTGTTAGCAAGCGGCTAAGAAAACTGCCACCCCTAGTCCACTGAGGTTGTTTCGGTAGAGTCCACCTGGAGTTTTTGACCTCGGCTGAATATCTGTCGACTATGATCAACTATGATTGGATGTGACGGTGATACCACCTTAAGTACAATGGCATTGTACCTATACGAAAACACTTCCCACTACCATCAACGCGTGGAAGGCCTCCATCTACCGGGATAGTTTTGGTCAATTTACACTTGATTAATTCGCAGGCTACTGAGCCACTGTAGCCCAGATGGTAAAGGCGTCACCAGTATAGATGGTAAAAGTCATTGGTTCAAATCCATACTGCGCTCGAAAATTTTGAAAGTTTTTAAAAAATTGCAATGTGGGTTGAAGTCAGGCAGGTCATAAAACATAAGCAAACCCTTTTGCTACATGATTTTGTGTTCTAACAAAACATGTTTGCACCAATCCTAATTTGGGATAAGGGTAGGAAGGTGAGAGCGTTTGATTCAGATCTCATTCTTCGATGCTACCTACGTTCCATCCTAGAAGACTCGTACACCTATCCGGAACAGCTAGGAATACATCCAGCGGTAAGTCATCCTGCAAATATCGACATCAACAGCCACAACAGTCCACTGCTGGACATTGGCTTCCGTCTTATAACCGTCGTGAGTGCAGTCATTGGTGCAGTGCAAGGAAGTTAGGTACAGTATTTCACAGCAATCGCTGCTGCCCATACCCTGGATTATCATAGTCGCCTTTTATTTCAGCCATGTGTCAAGTCGTGATACTATTCTACGATTAATTCTAAGACAGCATCGCAGCATTCTGCCTGAAAATATAGTTGGAGAAAATCTACATATTTGGATGACTTTTTAACTGGAAAGAATGACATGACAGATCGAGGAACGCGGATGAGGATTTTGGGGTCATTGCTCAAAACTAGTCCAAAGCTTTTCAAACCCCATTTTGACAGAACATAGAGATCCAGGGATCAACATATACTGGCTCTCACTAAGAATATCCAAGATTAGCCAGTATAACAAGATCTGCTGCCAGTACCCATCACGCTCTGATATCTCCAGCGTTTAGTCAGCACACAACAATGGCGGCGACGCTACGCCCGTCGATTTCTACTGCGAACAATGTTCATGTAGAAAAAAATACATGGTAAGAGCGGGTTGAGCATGTTTGCTGAGGGTTCCGGATTCATGAAACTTATATTTATAATCTCTTCTGTTGTAGAAACGATAAGAACTTGTAGAATGTCTGAAAGGAAGGAATGTCGTAACGGCACGACTACCGGTCGCAGCAGGTGATGCGGTCTGCCATTTATTGCTTCTGCAATACTCGTAATTTCGTCGTCCTGATAATGGTAAGGTGTATTTTATTATTGCTTTAACTACACCTGTTGAATACTCTGGAGGAATTCTTAGCTACTCTGGTCGGCTTAGAATAGTATCACCCCAATTCTACCCATGGGTGCCGTAAAAAGCGACTAAGGGTTAATTATCCAGGGAATGGGCAGCAGCTATCCTTGTGAATTAATCATCTTGTACTGCGGTCGGCAATCCGCTTGGCATGCGTGGTGTGGTGAGTACATATGGCAATACCACCCGATAGGGTTAGTTCCATGTCCAGCCCTGGACTGTTGTGGCTGTGGATGTAAAAATCGTCAGACCTGCAATTCTACTGTTCGCAAGTGTGGTTATACAAATCAGTAGGTAATGACATCTCCTCAGTCAGACACTTGCGTTTGCTGCTACGATGTGATGTCCGCTGTTACGTGCTACTTTTATCTTCTTGTTTTCGAGTGGGACACCGAGTCGTCCAACGTCCCGATGCACCCTGGTATAAGAGTTTAAAAACTTTATTGTTCATTCATGACATAAATGGCTTTAAAAAATCGAATAGTGTTGATAGTTTATTCTTGTATCTTGTATCAAACAATCAATCAAACATGAATTACCTAATCCGATTGAAAAAAAGGAGCTCTATACAATTTTCCCGCCAGACGGCTCGGAAAGCCATTATTAAAACGATATATGAAGTTTTGAATATTTTTAGTCAAAACAGTGATATAAGTATGAATGAAAATAAAATTTTCCTCTATTCGTACGGAACTCCAAACGGCTCCGCGGTTGGCCGGCCAAGCGCGTCGGACATGGCGTGTGCGCCGTGCTCTATGCGCCATCTTGGATGCGCGGATCGAGTTGCGCCCGCGCACGCGTTCAGTTTTTACCATTTTACCAGCTCGTTACGAGTTTATTGATTGCTGCGTGATGCCTATTTAGATTATCATCATCACCATTATCACATCGTGGGTTTCGTTGAATGTGACTAAGAGATAAATTCAGCGCTCCATGTGAGATAAAAACACTTTGCCTTGCGTTCGGCAATTCGTCATTTTTTTTCCTATTTGCCTCCAAAAGCGCCTATATCTTACACTTTTTGTAGACGTCGAGCTGCTGATGACTTCTTTTCCATGTTAAATGTTTACATCTGAACTTCTAAAGTAGAACAACGGTGATCATACCTCATTACCTATCTACCTAGTTGCTGTCTCGAAACTTGCACAGGGGTGTTAATATGGCTAACGAACTCTTGGCATAACTAGGCCAGAGATAGGTACTCTACGATTCTGGTACGTAGGTACCTACTCTACTATTTGTAAGACAAATAAAAATTGCTGAAAATATTTCAAGAAACCTTACCCTTTCCGCCAGTCTGCAATGATGACTACGCGTATCGTGTGCCGAAAGAACAAGGTATATTGGTAGGTATTTCCTGCAGACCGACGAATTCACGAATTTTTACTGTTTCAAAATTCGTCTCCTCATAGTACCTCCTAGGTATTGGAACGTTGCATGAAGAAGTCAAGGAAATTGCTGGAAATAGGGAAAATTGAAAAGTTCTCCACTGACAATAGCCTCCCTTTTAAATTAATGATGAATCTGTATGTAAATCGTTTCGTGAATGGTTCTCAGGTAGAGTTCCTAATTGTTTTCGGCTGCACGCAAAGGAGTTCGAGTTATGCTATGCCTCTAAGTAGCCGGTCTTAACTAGAAAGTTCAAGGCCTGTTATACTACATTATGGGAGATATATAAGTAGGATATTATTTTGTTCTTGTAGATATATCGTCGACATCGTTAGTAGTTTTTTAACCACTGTCAAATCTTGACCTATTTCTTCACAGCATTTCTTTGACCTATGGAGTATAGATACATTTTATCTACACTCACTTCGTAATATTATTCGTTTTACAGAATCGAAACTACGTACGCAATGAACTGCTTTAAGAAATATACAGCCTTAAAAAATAATTTATCTACAATCAGTTCGTAATATTCCTTTTACAGAATCGAAAGTACGAACATAATGAACTGCATTACGAATATACAGCCTTTAAAAAAAAACTTTCATACTACTGGCAGCTACATAAAGTAACTCGATTTCTAGTATTTGAAAAAAAATGAAACGAATTGACCCGCGTAGCAAATTGTAATCTGTTCCAATTGACACTGGCCATCAGTAAGTCGAATGAAAAAAAAACAAGTGTCACCCGCGGCGGGACGACACTTGAAATTATGAGGACTTATTTATTATTAAATCTTTGCTTCAAATCATTTTTCGAATTAAAATTCACCGATAAATGCTATTTAATTTTAAAAGTTTTTCAGTTTTTATGAGCCTCCATTTTAACGTTTAGTTAAAAAGTTACTTATGTACAATGAGAGGCTTTAATGCTCGTGTCAAACTATTATCACACTCGGCTGCGCCTCGTGTGATAAACAGACACTCTCATCCTAAAGCCTCTCATTATTAGGCAGTTGCATAAACTACTATTATCTACACTCAGTTCGTAATATTCGTTTTACAGAATCGAAAGTACGAACGTAATGAACTGCATTACGAATATACAGCCTTTAAAAAAAAACTTTCATACTACTGGCAGCTACATAAAGTAACTCGATTTCTAGTATTTGAAAAAAAATTAAACGAATTGACCCGCGTACCAAATTGTAATCTGTTCCAATTTGACACTGGCCATCAGTAAGACGAATGAAAAAAAAAACAAGTGTCACCCGCGGCGGGACGACGTTTGAAATTATGAGAACTTATTTATTATTAAATCTTTGCTTCAAATCATTTTTCGAATTAAAATTCACCGATAAATGCTATTTAATTTTAAAAGTTTTTCAGTTTTTATGAGCCTCCATTTTAACGTTTAGTTAAAAAGTTACTTATGTACAAAAGTCGTTCAGTTGGTGGTTCAGTAGATAGGCTTGCAATCGGCATAGTGCAGTGCGGAGGTTTGAATTATTTTTCATAGTTTTTCTTGTAGAGTGTAGATGAAATAGTGTATGCAACTGCAAATAATTAGGCTTTAGAATGCTCGTGTCAAACTATTATCACACTCGGCTGCGCCTCGTGTGATAAACAGACACTCTCATCCTAAAGCCTCTCATTATTAGGCAGTTGCATAAACTACTATTATCTACACTCAGTTCGTAATATTCGTTTTACAGAATCGAAAGTTCGAACGTAATGAACTGCATTACGAATATACAGCCTTTAAAAAAAAACTTTCATACTACTGGCAGCTACATAAAGTAACTCGATGTCTAGTATTTGAAAAAAAATTAAACGAATTGACCCGCGTACCAAATTGTAATCTGTTCCAATTTGACACTGGCCATCAGTAAGTCGAATGAAAAAAAAAAACAAGTGTCACCCGCGGCGAGACGACACTTGAAATTATGAGGACTTATTTATTATTAAATCTTTGCTTCAAATCATTTTTCGAATTAAAATTCACCGATAAATGCTATTTAATTTTAAAAGTTGTTCAGTTTTTATGAGCCTCCATTTTAACGTTTAGTTAAAAAGTTACTTATGTATAAAAGTCGTTCAGTTGGTGGTTCAGTAGATAGGCTTGCAATCGCCATAGTGCAGTGCGGAGATTTGAATTATTTTTCATAGTTTTTCTTGTAGAGTGTAGATAAAATAGTGTATGCAACTGCAAATAATTAGGCTTTAGAATGCTCGTGTCAAACTATTATCACACTCGGCTGCGCCTCGTGTGATAAACAGACACTCTCATCCTAAAGCCTCTCATTATTAGACAGTTGCATAAACTACTATTCCATATTAAATATTGAATCGTAATGGAACGTAAGGTCTAGTATTAAAAAAAAAACGAAACGAATATGCCGCTTTTTTATTTCCTGAGCCAACAGTAAGTCAAATAAAAAAAACAAATGTCACCCGGGCGTGACGACACTTGAAATTATGAGGACTTATTTATTATTAAATCTCTGCTTCAAATCATTTTTCGAATTAAAATTTACCGATGAATGCTTTTTAATTTTAAAAGTTGTTCAGTTTTTATGAGCCTCCATTTTAACGTTTAGTTAAAAGTTACTTATCTACAAAAGTCGTTCAGTTGGTGGTTCAGTAGATAGGCTTGCAATCGCCATAGTGCAGTGCGGAGTTTCAATTATTTTTCATAGTTTTTCTTGTAGAGTGTAGATAAAATTGTGTATGCCACTGCATATAATTAGGCTTTAGAATGCTCGTGTCAAACTATTATCACACGAGGCGCAGCCGAGTGTGATAAACAGACACTCACATCCTGATACCTCTTATTATAAGGCAGTTGCATAAACTACTATTTTCTGTGGGTTTATTATTATGGCTGACAATTCATCCATTCTAATTATAACCATTTTTGCTCTAGCTAGTCAAAGAAAATCGGAGGGTACCTACCTTGTCCGTTTGGAAATCAGTTTGGTTAAAATGGATCTGCGTACCCTGTGACTTTATTCTGGCATGAATAACCCACAGTATAAAGTATGATTGAATTCATTATTCGTGTGGTATTCTGTTCCAGTACTGTTACTCATACCTACATATGATCATCCATCCATGACCGATTCATGGCTGATGTTGCATAACAAAACCACTGGACCAAAAAGCATTAAAAAAGGTTTTGATGAGAGGCCCAAGATGCCAAGATATCTGTATATTCACATTTAATTATGTACAAATATTTAAGACGCGTGTTCTTCTAATAAAACTGAACAATTTTTAATACAAACTTTTAATTATCAATATTTAAGTGACGAAATTTTTAACATGTCTGTATGGGAGGTCAAATTATTTTTCTAATAGAAGTAGTTCAGCTTTGTGAGTAGAACACAAACTTAAAAAAAATACATAATTAAAAGCGACCAAATTAAAATACATCGTCTAGATTATTTATCTTAGGGACTTTTTCAATCTTTGGGCAATTGTTGATCTAACTAAGCAATAGAAAGATAACCAACTACTAGGTCAACTTACCTAAAAGCTTAAAATAACTTCTTTAATGATAGTATTGTTCTAATATGAAACGTCTAGAATAAATTATGATCTCATTTTAAAGATGGCTGATTTTAATGTAGCGTAGCGAGACCGAATTGGAATAACGGAGTAGATCTCTACCTATTATCTTCATTATCATAAAATTACCCACTCAGTTATTAATCTTCATAGCTAAGTTTATAGTTCTACGTAGTTAGGTAAAAATTTCTTATCTTAAAAAGTAGAACCAATAGTGATTTTTACTCTATGTTTACCCGATTGCCTCAGAAGGAGTATTATGTTTTTCGAGAGTATGTAAATGTATGTGGGTGGGACATAGAACAGGATACATAAAAAAAAAAATATGTGGGGATGTATGTAATGCAGGTCTGTGGTTAAAATATTTTTTTACGGGCTACAGCCCAAACGGCTGGGCGGACCTTTACGCAAAACAAAGTACATAACGACTGTTTTAATTTCAAATGTCGTAAGGGACATTTTGTCGTAAGGGACATTAAAAGTTCATAATATGCAGTTTTTTATTCTCTATCGATCTGTCTTATCCACGCATCGATATCTCGAAAAATGAAGGAGTTATAAGCAAAAAACACTTTGTAGTAAGTCAAGAATTTGGACAGAAAATTGCTGATTTTGTAGTAAGTTACCACAAAATATGTACAACATATACTGGGGGTACGCTGTAAAGGCTTTTTACAATTATGAATTACTTATACTACATAATTCAAAACAAAAATTTAAAAACTTCTGGCTGAAAATGTCGCAACTACCAACGAATAGAAGCTACATGTTATTTACAACATAACTTCCATAAAATATTGGAAATGTTCGATGTCACTTACGACATAAATTTTGTAATTGAAACGTCCCTTACGACATTTTTCGTCTTAGATCTCGGAAAATTCCTTTACAACAACACTTCCTCTTAACACTTGGAAAATTCTGTGTCTTTAACGATATTATTTTTTTCATAAAAGAGTCCGTTACAACATTTTTACGGTTATGATCTCAAGAAAATGCCTTTACTACACAGTTATTACATACAGGATGTTTTGATGTCACTTTCCTTAAGGAGGCTGTAAATAAGTAGAAGTCCATCTCATCTAGTGATCTTCCTTTCTCTTGACACCCGCAGGGATAAACCTTCAACTACCCATTATCCTTTCCACCATTTGGCATAACAAACTGTCACGTGCGAAGTGGACAAAGACGCAATGCAAATTCCTACTAGATAAATTTAAACGTTCTTTTGCCACGCTGGGATGGGTCAATGGGATGAAATGAACTACTTCGTAAAAGAATATCTGAATTTGAACCTACTAGTGTCACGCGTCAGTGCACGACCATGTTCACCTGCTGGCAGCGTTTAAAGAAAAGCGCGGCTTTTGGCTCAATGTCTTATAATGTCAGGTAAAATTAGGAACCTGCTAGTTTTTGCTTTCTTATCTAGTTTCTTTTTGTTGCTTTCGTCGAAGACTTCAAACTCACCATCTGCATGATAGCGATGGCAGTGCTACATATACAAAAATTCAGACACCAAAGTCTTACTTGCCGTAGAAATGCTGCTGGCTGGCTGTATAAATTATAAGTCTAGCTCTTTAAGAAGAAATAATGCGTATTAGGAAAAATGTCTTATGTATGACATGATTTAAACGGTCTTTATTGGTGAAATGTTTACTTTCCGAAGACTTTCCGATAATTTTAGGTTTTCTCTACTAATAAAGCTCTAAAAGCTGCCATGAATCTATGCTTTGTAACGATCTCATATCACGTACTCTATGAATACAGGACAACTACGGGTCTTTATTCTTGCTTAGCACAACCTTTCCGACCTGTTGCCATGCGTTTAATCTTGATATTATGTGACGTAGGTAACTGCTACGGTTTAGATAGATGAATAGATTCACCAGTTTGAATAAAAGCCCGCTTGCCGGTAACACACTGCATAAAATTTTGTTTTTAGTAGGTACTTTGTTGATTTTGTTTATAATTAACAATTTTATTTTTTTCACTACGGGTAATAATACCAAATTATTGCGCGAATACACCTTGGTCTAGTTAAGTTAAACTGTTTTGAACCCTACTACCCGCACTTAGAGTTCAAAACCTATAAAAAAACAAAACAAAAGCCGGGTTGCGAGGGTTAATTTGTGTACTAAATTTAAATAAAGATGGTAGGTAATTCTATTATTAAACTAATTGTTTTACCTACTTTAAAGGTGCATACTGCCTACTTTTAATTGCAATTATAATGATAGTTCTTATATTTCAAATTGTGATTTGTTTTTTAAAATATGCTTTTTTGTATTTTCTTCTTACTAAACTAGCTTGTGCTTATAAGATAAATGTATGAATGTGTAAGATTATTATTTTAATGAGGTAGTATTAACATACGCTACCAGGCTAATTATGTATGACATTGCATCATACCGCGAGATTTTCTTGAAAAAAATATTTCTAAAAAAAAGATCACGCAACTTTTGCGAAAGACTGAAAGATAAGTAAAACCTGTTTTTTTTAAAGAGAACATTGTAATAAATCTAATTGTTTTAATTATATCCTAGTTTTGAGATAATAACTAACGAAAATGTATTAACGTATAAAAATATTATTATAATGGCTTATGCAAACCTGAGTGGAACTGCTGCGGTACGAGAATACCTCGTTATTCTGATTGGTACAAAATTGTCACGCGATTAAGTTATACGCAACACTGCTGTTCTGCTCAGGTTTGCTTGGAGGCTTGCTTGGTAACTTACCTGTGGTCACAAAGTTACTAAATTCAAGTCTCTTGTGAAAAGGTTATCGAATAGAAACAAAAATAATATCTTTTTCTTTTTACAAACAACATTTTACTGTAACAAAATACCAACTTCCTACGAAAACCCCTAAAAATGAATATTTAAACGCTAAACGGAAAGGTTTTTTTTACAGTAATTTCGTGGCAAATTTATAATCTGTACGTGAGTTACGACAATTATCAAGTACTTACTTATAGCTTTCTTACAAATTCACGGTGCTTTACAACACACGCAAAAAATATTTCAATGTGATAGTGCCTTAGTTACTACAAAATGACTATCATTTCTGTACGTAACGCCATTGTAGTAAAAGGAATCCTTAGCACTCAAAATGTCGTAAAGGACACCTTAACCAAAAAATCGTGTCGTAAGGGACGCAATCTTTAAAACTAGTGAAATAATCATTAATTAGACTATTTATTCTGAAAGATATCGTAATTTCAATGCTTTTCTGTCTAGGAATCATTTAAATCGGTTGAGATTTGAAAAAGTTATAGGAATTGAAAAGTTGAAAATCGTTTTTTTGCTCTCCTGAAAAGTAGTGGTTTGTCCCTTACGACATTTGAAATTAAAACAGTCGATAATATGTCGTTAGATTCGTCTCAGCAGCGCGAGTGACACTAGGCTAGGTATAACTAGTAAATTTTTTTAAACTCAAGGTGGTGGACTTTAAACGCAAAATACCACTTTCAAATTACCGCAGTTGGGATTTTGTTTTTCAATATATCGGCTTGTTTTTCGGTTCTTAATGTTTATTATCAATCTAGCTAGGTACAGCTCTTATATCGTGAGGCATTTTTACGAACTCATTAATTTGCATTATGAATTATTTTCATTAAATTGATGCCCACATCATCCCTCCCACCGCACCATGGGCGCCGCGGATATGAACCCGCGGGATCCATTTCATCTGGGTATTACCTCAGAGCTATGGAAGGTTTCAGAGGACCCTACGAGATAAGAAAATGAGGATATGAAAAACTCGTCACAATCTATTTTGAGGTCACCTTGAAACTCATTTCCTGAAATTCAAACACAACTGTAAATAGTATAATTATAGATTTAGGTATGTGTATCCCCTGCGCTGCGGCACATACTGTCCTAATCATATCATAGAATGTCTTCATACTTAAATTTTTTCATTCTACTCATAAATTCTTTATTATATTATGTCATCAATCCTTATCCTGTAACTATTGTTTGTAAGCGGAGGAAGCGGCTCAAGTATGAAATTAGTGTGAAATAGTTTAAGTGCAAAGAGTTTTTCTTGGCTTCGTAACGGCTCGTAGGGTTCCCTACTAAACCCCTCTGCTCTGAGGGTATTACAAACATGCTTATTCTTCAATATTAATACGAAATGTAAATTGTTCGGGGCTTTGGGGCCGGAACGCAAATACGCGGGCCGCACGCCAGCTTACTTTTTCATACGAAAGTAATGTTTCCCGCCGAGGCCACTTTATGGCGAATGACGGCATGTTTTTATAAAATATTTTGTGCTGTCTAGGACAATTTTCGTGTTTTTGCCTTAAAATAAATAAATAATAAATTTTCCTGGACGAGACAGCGCCATCTAGCCCCAAACTAGGCAAAGCTTGTACGACGGGAACTAGACAACTGATATAATTTGTACTTTCTTTTGTAAATAAATACATATCTTAGGTAAGATAGAAAATATTCAGACTAAATACAAATATTTGAAAATTGACTTTACAGATGTTTGTGTCCGGTGGGAAGCGAACCTGCGACCCTCGGCGTAGAAGGCCACTACGCCTTGAAATTACAAAGATGGCACATTTATTATTAGTCGAGCTTGTAAAGCTGCAACGCTATACGAGCAGTCCTATTGCGTTGCGATAGAAATTTACCTATGTGAATGTTTTATTATGTGAGAAATTTACCTATTGATGACTCCTTTAACCTAACCTAGTAGGTACGTCAGTCACGCTAACTCAAGAACAGTTTTGTTTTTAAGGTTTCGATTTCCTTGTGACTGATGCGAACAAGCCGGACAAAAACTATGTTTTACGATTCAATAAATGTTGCTGCATTTAGAAAAGTATCAATTATTGCTGTAAAATCTTACGGCCTAAAAAAAAATTAAGCCTTACATTTTGGATTGTTCATGAGTGAGCAGGAGAGACTGTACATGCACGATAATGTAGTAATTTGTTCTGTCCATTGTTGTGATAAGCGATAACTGTGTACGATTGCTCGGTTTATTGATCTTTGTAAGCACTTAATGGGGTAGAACTTCATACCGCTTTGAAGACCTACTACGCCCTGCACGCTCTATGATAATCACTGATTAATCAGTAGGTAATTTATTCATGATGGTAGTCAAGTAGAAGATGCCTTCACTTAATGCTTACCCTGCTAAGCGGTACAACGAACGAGCAACCTTAATACACTTCCCTAATTCCCTTTAGAAAAATTGAAACACTTAGCAAGTGTACGTTTTGTACGCATCTCATTGTCAAGAAATATTTTCTGAATAAGTTTCTTATTTTAATATCATAGATTTGTTTAACTATGGAATCGAAGGTGTCTCGATTTTCTTGATGAGAAGTATGTTTCGTGTTTTGTTATACTTACCTACATGCTTGTCAGCGGTGTTGAAAACGCATCTGCTGGGTCTTCGTCAGCCTAGCGATTGCTACATGTCGATGTACCTACCTAGTCTGTCACCTCGGTGATGAAGAAGTAAATTCAAATATGAATCAATCAATGTACAATCCACACGTCTCCAGTATCTCGGTGAAAGATCAACAATTTATTTCCCATGCATAGCGTGTTGGTTAGCCATTTAATTTACTAGTGGGTATTTAGTTTTTCATCGAGTTGGTATGAAAATAGTAAGCAATCGGGTGACCTGCCTGTGCCCTGCTCGCGTGTACAAGTAATGAAGGATTTTATTCTCTAATTGGACCCTTATAGCATTCAAGATAAGACCTATTGCGTGGATAGCCTCGGTTACAAAGTAGGTAAGGTAGCCAAGTAGTTTACATTATTGTACAAAGTTACTAGCTATGTAGTTTACTTTATTGGTACCTACTTACCTGTAGATAATTTGAGACAAATTGTTGGTGAAAGTACTTAGCATTATTCTCCAAAAGAAAGAAAAGTTTTAAAGGAAATAGTAAAACCTAAGAAATTGATGTGTCAGACAGTCTCAGGAAATGCTTTTTTATCTGGGCCTTGAAAGTTGGAAGGGGGGGTCAATGATATTATTATGTGGTTGGGAGGTTGCTCGTCTGATACTTTCAGGTAGAGATTTCCAGAGCTTTATGGCCTGTACACTAAATTACTTGTCGAACTATATTCGCATCTTTTCTATCTATCAACCAAAACACTTCATACTAAAAACATTGTAAAGTCACTTATAAAATTACAAACTAACGATTCTTTCAGCTAGTTTATGTTACTTTTAAACATTTGCAATTCAAAACAGCACAATAACTTTTACACTTTAACAGCTCTTGATACGAAGGTGAAAACAGTACCTACTAAACTACAAATATAATACTTTTACATACTTACGTACAATGATTCTTGCATACAAACATTGCCAAATGCTTTTTTGCTACATGATTTTGTGCCCTAATAAAACATGTTGCGCCGACCCCAACTGATTAGTAATACTAATAAATAAGGGCAGGTAGGTAAAGTGACTTGCCTACAAACTTATGCGCATGAAACTTTGTTTAAACTTTTATGTAAGTAAGTACCACTTTTCTCAAACTTCTGAGGGTATTGATGAAAACCCTAAACTTTGAAGAGCGGTCGGCTATCCACATGAGCCTTTCATAATAAAATGAAACCAATAAGGAACCCACTTGGAACCCTCCGGAACCTTCGAGCTGCGTTCCACAATCCACAGGTTCCGCGTTCCGCATCCACTGTTTTATCGACCTCCCGTTTTACGCAACTTGTCAAAACCACCCCGCACTGCGCATGCCCGCAGATGACAGCGCTGTCACTCGCGTAGAAAATCACGGCGAAGCAATATCACGCCAAAAACACAAGAAAATAGCCAATTTTCCAATAGCATTTTATGTTTTTAACTATAGTCAATACGTTTGCGAGTTTCACCAGTGATTTTAAAACAAAAATATTACGTCGTAAGCTTTCCTTAGTGTTTGTTATGTAGGCGGTTGCGTTGAGTAACCAACCTAAACAATCGAGCCGCCATAACTTAGCTAAATTATCATGAAATAGAGTCAGGAAGTGTATGGTGTTTCACGAAAATGAATGGACCAGTGACTCTTGAACTAAAGAACTATGTGAACTTGTGATAAACTGTGACTCTATCATGAAAACAGTGTTATAGACACCCAGCAATCAACTAGCCCTAATGACTTAGTTTCTAGTAAAAAATCAAACGAAATACATATCATTACTGTGCCTGTAGAGTTAATGTCGATTATATTTACCTTCAATTTACAAAATTAACGTTTAGAATCTTCTTAGCGAGTAAACATATCAATATTTATACGTACGGCTACGAAGTGCTACGACGTGGACTGCTACGAACTACCTCTACGAGACGGACATTTGGTAAGTACATGTTATTACTACTCATTAATTTGTAGGTATGTGGGTATTTCATAGTTATTGGTTCTTGAAAATCCACATTGAATACCTGTAGTCAAGACCAGTTTAATCCCGAACGAATTGAGGTTATGAAATCGTGATACGATAATAGGTAGGTAGCTTGACTCACGCCGTCGTCGCTCCGTAGAACAAATTGTGGTGGCAGGTACCTCCTTAAATAAAATTCATTATAGGTCTATTAACATGTGCGTATGCTATTCTTGGTACTGCACTGAGTGCATGGAAAAGTATACCGAAAAATTACAGACATGATCAGTCTGCGAAACTGATTAATAGTGATTAAGGAGGCCTATTCTTTGATAGCTACTTAGTAAAATCATCGGTAGATGGCGCTAGCAAACAGATACATGAAAACACTCGCAAGGTCAATAACAAAACTAGCGTTCTAATAATAGTGCGGTCTATGATTTTTTTTAAATACATTTCCTAACTATCAAAACGTCTGTAAAACTCATTTACTGATTTTATTTTCATGCATGACCTAAATAATTGTTGTCAAAAAGGCCAGTGCAATGCAAGTTATTCAGCGCCATCTAGTGATGATTTGACTAACTACTAAGTTTTAATTTTTAATTTTTATGGCTGTCAGAAAAGGCATCATTATCTCGAAACAAGGAAACTTGTATTAGATTTCTATAAATAATCAATATTCTGCCTGCTGAATTGAACAATTTTCCTTTCTGATCTGTCTAATGGTGATTGATTATTATCAAAACCATTAGGGCTTTACCACAAAAAAGTTAGACCAGAGTCGAACGCGTGTTTAAAATAAAACTTCATACAAAAAAAACGCTAGACACGTGTTCAACGCTGGTCTAACTTTTTTGTGGTAAGGCGGTTAGGGTTTAAAAACTAAATAGTACCTAGCTCAAAGAGTCACGAAACATATCATTTTGCACCTGTCTATCTACTTGTAACAAAAAAAATAAAAGTCCAATCTAAAAATCACTTGGCTCAAACTTAAAACCGTTTCGTCTTTTGAAGTAAATACTGTAACAAGCATAATTACTTGTTAAAAAACAAAAACCCGACTGCGGTAATTTCAAAGTTATTTTTTGCACTTAAAATCTTAAAGACTGATCGCAGATAATAAAAAACAAAAAAAATAAAGAAAAAAAATAACCGCCATTTTGAATTTATGAAGTTTTAAGATAGCCAGTGTCACTCTCGCTGTTGTGATGAATCTAACGACGCCTCATTTGTGAAAATCCGAGGAGTAGTTAGGCGCAGCCCGTGAATAAGTATCTGGTGGCACGGTAGTAGATTTTTTCCACATACATACCCGTATATACCTACATTTTATTAGCACCAAATTAAATACAGGAGTTCTTTGGATTACGTACTTTTAATTAAATAATTTTGGATCGCTTATAACATAAACAATGGTCCACGCGCGTTGACCGACAGCGTCTAAGAGAAAACCCCACGGCTATGACTATGACCCACTCAGTTGTCGAGATTAGTGCTGATCATAGTAAATTTTCAGCCTAACAATATAAACATACATACTCTCGATGAACGTAACCCTCCTTCTAAAGCAGTCGGGTAAAAATATGCAAAGGAAAGTCATTTAATTTGCTTAGGCGTTTCCTATGCGGAGTGAAAACCCGAAATAGCAGGAGGTGATGGAAGCCAAACAAAGGCGTGCTAAGACACGCCACCCTCCACGATCGAATTACTGTTTTTCGTTATATTGCCAGACACGACACCTGAATAGAAAATATGAGGTGAAAAATTATAACTGACCGATATGACGATTATTAAACGTACTAGTATTATTTTTATACTCGACGGAACGGAACGGTATTATTGTGTTTGGGTTAAGAGAATGTTTGTGTGTGTGTTTGTGCAAACCCATGTTGCCACTTACCTCCAAAACTACAAGTCGTATTTTGATGCGGTTTTTAGAGGAGCTTGAGTGATACTCCAGCAGTTTTCTGCCTACGGATCTATAAGCAACCATGCTACTTCTGCATTGTCACTTTGATACACCTTCAGTACCTACCCGATTTTATCAAACTACAGACTACAAATTCTACAGAGGAAATTCGATGTACATTGCGTAGGCGGTATAATGATAGGCTCATAATGGCTAACCGGCTACGCAATGTACATCGAATATCTCATGCAGGATTGTAGCCTGCAGATTCATTGCATAGGCCACTGTTGGGAAAGCAGAGCAGACTTTTAATTAATACTGTTACATCATACGCAACTTGTTGTTGACAACAATGCTGATGACGTCAAATTCAGAAACAATGCATTAATATCTCATTGTTCAACTATTGCGCACGCACAACACGCTCTTGAGATGCGCGCAATGTCACTGTCGACTGTCGATCAACAACAGTTCTTCAGAATGCACAAACATAGCCCCAAACTCCACAGAGGACATAGGACGTAGGGCATGACGCTTGACGTTTGACATCGCGACGTTTCCATACAAAATATACGAAAAAGTATTGACAAAGGCACACACAAGCGTCGCCAAAGCGTCGCATCTATGACAGCTAGCGCCAAAAACTAAGAAGAATAATTGACGATCACTTGTCTGTCAACTGTCATTCTTACGTCCTATGCTCTTCGTCTTTTTGGTGGAGTTTGCGCCGAATGTTGTGACGCTTTTTAAACGCCATACATTTTTTAGGGGCTGCCCCGACACTGTAGTGCCTCGGGGATGTTTGCAGCTCGAGGTACAGATGGCTTTGATGCTGTCCTGCGCAAGCAGGTGACCTCCCTGCGGTCCAGAGTACGTACGGGGCAGCACCAACACTCTTTTAGGGACAATCTCGGATAGGATGGACAGTCCAATCCTCCAACATTGGATATCCATCCATGTTGGAAAATGATTTTTAAGTTTCTTACTAACACTATGGACATGTGTTTTTATTCTGAAATAAATACATTTCATTTTTTCAGAATGCGCAAATAGGTATTGCGTGAAAACAAATGCTTCAACGGTTTTTTTGAACGCTATTTTGTAATGAAATGCTTTGGGCTCGTGCGAGCATGCTGCCAAACAAGCTTGTGTCAATATTTTCTGTTAGGTATTTCTGCAGATAGATATTTAAGTTGTATTTCCATGTGCGCAAGTATTTTTTTTACAATTTACACTACATCGAGTTGGTTACCTAACGATTTATTTTTATTTGTGTGGTTTATTGGATTTTTAATAGCGGAACGTTTGCTTCTTTATAACGAACTTTTTACTTTTTTCTTCTGTCCAGGCTTTGCAAACAGACTGTATGTAAAATAAAATACCAGACCATGAAAGCGACCGGGAACATAGGTCGAAATATGAGAAATTTTGGACCTCCCATACAAAATTTACCAGCTGACAGAGTCAATTTTTATGGGAGCTCCAATTTCTTTTTATATTTTAACCTATGTTTCTTGCAGAAGTTGTTCAGTGTCATAGACTGTTCCAGCCCTTAAAATATTAGCAGCAATATTTGTGAGGAACTCAAACTCAAAATTATTTATTTTAAAAACAGGATACAAAAATATCACTAATTGATAGTCAATACACAGAAATGGATAAGTCATTGTAAAAGAAATATCTAACTAACTCTGCTGACTCAGCGACCCAAACAGGATCTTGGCCTACGAAAAAAGAAAATATAAAGACATAATTTTCTTTAGAGATCTATCTATTCTATGAAAGAGTTAAAAGCAGGCACAAAGCCCAGCGGTGTGGTCAGCCATGCCGCATGGGTGCGGTTCGCGTGATCGGCACCACCTCGCATGTTCTACTCGCTGAAAAATGGGGCCATTCCATCATGCCGGGCGGGCAAGGCGTGTTCCTGCACTATAAACTATCAAAATTGGTCAATTATTGCTTAGGTGTACGCGCGATTTCATCGTACAGATACCTAGTTGCGAAATATTTGATTGTAATGTAAGCACCCGTTGATAGTTTATAGTGCAGGAACACGCCTTGCCCGCCCGGCATGATGGAATGGCCCCATTTTTCAGCGAGTAGAACATGCGAGGTGGTGCCGATCACGCGAACCGCACCCATGCGGCATGGCTGACCACACCGCTGGGCTTTGTGCCTGCTTTTAACTCTTTCATAGAATAGATAGATCTCTAAAGAAAATTATGTCTTTATATTCGTAAAACGGGGTCACTTTGAACCATGGGGTGATTTTGATCAAAACTTCCTGTTCATTTGAAATGCTAATTGCGTAAAACTGGACTGATTTTGGTAGTTCTTTTTTTTTGCGATGACTACACTGATTATCTGTTAATTTCTTTTCTGCGTGGGCGCTGGACAAAATATGTATTTTGTTTTTAAAAACGCATGTTTTTGTTTTACATCGATTTACGGCCAAAAAAAGTGTTGCAAAACTTTAGATGCGGCTCAATTAATGTAAGTCTTACGATTTATTTTTCTGGACTTTGTTTAGTAGTGTATATTCAGGAACCCAAAACTCAAATTGTTATTTTCATAACATTGAAACTTACAGCACAGCGTCCTTTAATTTGATGCGGGGCGTCATTGATCCGGTACATAATGTGTTTCGGGGCGTCATTGATCAAAGTATAAAAACATCAATAACTTTTGTTCCTGTTAACCGAGTTTGATTTTTCTTTTTGTTTTGGACAAGTTATGCGTGTTACTTTTGAATTCCATGCTAAGAAAAGGTAGTAGTAGGTAGGTAGGAGTAGGTATCATAGTAACCCCAAAATCAGTATAACTTTGATCACGCTGTTTTTATTTATTTTCTCAATATCTACAAACATTTTATTTTTTATTTTCACCTCTTCCTAGAGATCTACAGCACTCCATCATTGCGTATTTTTTGCTTGTTTTTAGAACCATAGATTCAAAAGATACAAACAATTTAATTTCAAAATTAATCAAAGTAACCCCAGTTTACCAGTAATTTAAAATGAGTGGAAATTGGTTAGACTTTATACTCCCTCCCCTTATCAAAAATGTAAACCCGTCAAACGATATTTCATTCTATTCCTTAGACCAAATTTTTCGTGTATGTAAATGATACTGGTACGTACCTATGTATACTATACATAGACGTGTAACATATTTACCTAACCCTTGTCCGTTTAGTTAGCATTGTACGTAGTTTTTTTCGTCCTTGACCACTGTATGTTCCCTGTGGGACCGATTATACGCTAGTTTACGTCCAAAGAAAATACTGTTCCATAGAATAGATAGACTGTAATGTACAGAGCAGACATTTTATGGGGCGATAGGGCTGTAGAGGGTGTAGTTATTATAGGTAGGTATAGTTTAGGAAATATAATTTGGCCTGATTCGGCTTAGCGTGTTAAACAAAAAGCGGGTAAAATTATGTTTCCTAAACTATACGCATACAAAAAATTTAATTAAATGTCAATTAAAATCTATTTATTTCTTGTAAAATGAGTTTAAGATGTTTAGAATAGCAAACAAAGAAAATTACCTCCCTGTTTTTACGGTCCTCAGCTGACAGATAAAATAAAAAGCAGATGTATTAAAAAACAAAAACCCAACTGCGTTCATTTCGAAGTTGTATTATGCGATAAATATCTGCCATCTTGAATTTATGAATTTTTAATATACCTAGCCAATGTTACTCATGCTGCTGAGACGAAACTAACGACAAGTCACATGTCAAGATCCACCCAGCCATTTGGGCTGTAGCTCATGAAAACAAATTTCTGGATACATATTAGGTACATACAAACTCTCGTAAAACATAACACTTCTGAGGCAGTCGTGTAAAAACTGGGTGTTTTTGTTTAAAAACATAATTAGGGAACGATACATCATGATGCAGAATAAATAAACACTGCGAATTTTGCAACAGCCCTAGAAATCGATCAGAAATCCTCTAGCGATGAGCCAATGCCGGACGTAGCTATAGTTCGTAACGCATCATAGAGCTCCCTAATTGGTCGATTTCAAATTTCGAATCCGACGTTTGCGCAGCCGTGACCGACAGCCGTTGATCGATTTCTAATAACAATTATAATACCCTTTTTCAAGCAGATTAGTATTAGTTTTTCAGTTATTTGTAACGCTGTGCTGCAATAGTTATTTGTAATGCAAATCCGCATGCAATGTCTAAAAGCGGACTGTACTGCGTTGTTACTGTAATAGCTAAGCTGCTACTTCGTTTTACACTTCTATTATTTCTGTTTTTGTACCAGCTTATTAACTTTTTGTTCCACCTTATTAACTCACATGGAAAACTGATTGTACTGTACTTGGCTATATTTCACCATACCTATGAATAGAATACATTATACACAATGCACCTACGGCTTGAGCAAGCACCGATACCGTAAACCATCAACCAAACCTACTAAAAAATATCTATTTTATAATTTTTAGGTTCCATTAATGTCAAAAATATGGCTATGTAGCGGTACAAACAAAAAACTAACGGAACAATTCCGTTGTCATCATCATCATCTCACAGTTATTTTCCACGATTTCCCAATCCATTCCAAATTGGTCGTATTCAAATAGTATCCCAATAGCAACTGACAGAATGGGTTCAGCCGATGAGCACAAAGCATTTGCCCGCCACAATGGGCCAATGGGCGCGCTACAATGGACCAATGAGCGTGTCGGACGCGATTTCATTTCCTGCGCCGATGCGCGCGCGCCGATCCGTGCGCCTATTTCCGGTACTACTGTAGTCGATTGTCGATAGATTATGCTGCGATTTGCTATTAGGGTCCTTTGATAATGTTTTGTATGGGTGATTTGAAATCAATTATTTATATATGTTACCGGCTAAACCCGATTTTAGGATTAACTAGTTTTTCCTTGGCCAAAGTAGTTTATCCTACATGCAATTGGATAAACCGGTATAGACTAGGCTAAAACGGTCCGTCCGATGGCCGATAGGAGAAACTAGTTAATCCTAGGCTGAACTAGTTGAGCCTAAAATTAATGAATACGCTTCAGGATAAACTGGTTTGGCTTAGTTAAAAATTATTAAGGCTACAGTGACGGAGCTTTAGAGGGTAGAGGGTAAAGTCGGACATCCTGGAGACATCGGACACCCTGGAGGCTCGAACACCCTAGAGGGACGCCTTACAGTGATGTGCTCTAGATATAGAGCGTAAAGGGTATAATCGCACACCCTGGAGGCATCAAACACCTGCGAGGCTCGATTGCCCTGGAGGGTGCGGGGTAGCGTCGGACACCCTGAAGGCTCAGACACCTTGTAGGCCCTGATGCGAGCACTTGCAATGTCGTTGTCGCCGATAGCTCTCACGAGCAGTCACATCACAGGTGTCGTTGGTCTGTGGGAGCCGAGCGTCCGAGCTTTTAGGGTGTCCGACGCTACCCCGCATCCTCCAGGGTGTTCGAGCCTTACAGGTGTTTGATGCCTCCAGCCAGGGTGTACGTAGTGCCTCACTATAGGGCGTCCTTCCAGGGCCTCCGAGCCTTCAGGGTGTCTAATGCTACACCCCACCCTCTAGGGTGTTCGAGTCTCCAGGGTGTCCGATGTCTCCAGGATGTCCGACGTTACCCTTTACCCTCTAGAGCTACGTCACTGTAGCCTTAACCATTTTTAACTAAGCTAAACCAGTTTATCCTGAAGTGTACTTATTAATTTTAGGCTCAACTAATTTGGCCTAGGATTAACTAGTTTCTCCTATCGGCCATCGGACGGACCGGTTTAGCCTAGTCTATACCGGTTTATCCAACCTCATGTAGGATAAACTACTTTGGCTTAGGAAAAACTAGTTTATCCTAAAATCGGGTTTGGCCGGTAACATATATAATATGTACCTAAGTATACAGGTCTACCGAAAATACCTTTGATGAATAGGCTCTGGCCGTTATGCCCCCTATCCTCAGTGCCCCCGGCCGCAATGCCCCCGTATCGAAAAAAAGGCACTTGATGAAGTACTGTTAAAGTCAAAAGTGTTATTCCAATACATACAGAGACATCCGTCTATTATTACCACGTGCGCCCGAGCTTATTATTATTATTATTACTAGGTACTGATTATTTTACTTTGAATATGAAAGTAATGTTCTATAATTTTTATCCAGTAATTAATTATTCTACGAGTAGATCTCGGATAAACCATAGTTATTAAATCCATTTTTTTAACATTATGCTAAAATCGTGTTGTTGGATGACTCTTTGTTCCATTCAAAAAGGGAGAGGGAGATTGCTAATGTTATAAGTCCAGACACTATTTAAAATAGGTAAATAAATGCATAACACTTTTATATTCAACAGTACTTCTTATTTTTTTCGAATCAGGGGCGTTGCGGCCGGGGGCATTGAGGATAGGGGGCATAACGGCCGGACCCGATGAATATATAGGCTAATAGCGGAACTTTGCTCAACGTGAATTTCATGTTTTCAAGAAACGCTTTGTAAAACAATTTATTTCCTTCTATTTAATATTTTATTGCGTAATTGCTTCAAAGAAGACTTTTTTATTCATCCAGGCTAATCTTTTTACTCCTAATAAGATTTAGCCGTTCTGAAATCTAGATAAAGAAATATCTTTACAATGGACTTTTATGACTACGCAGTCTAAAAGTGCTGGTAATGTGGCCTTTGATACCATCGCTTTTGGCTTAATAAAACGTTTTTATGAAGGCCAAGCTTAAGGAATCAACTAGCTAATTTTGTTTAATTAAAAATATTCTTTTTAATACATTGGAAATAACATTTTTACGGCGGCTGTTAGCGTAGTTATTATTTTTTATTTCGTTGTAGGTAAATTTGTGTTTAGGGTAGGTAAATTTTAGCGTAGGTACGTTTTAGGACGTGCGTGAGGCACGCAGGTTTTCCTGGTCACGTTGCTGAAATGTATGAACTGTACGTGTAAAGTACGAAGTCATGAATCATGTTCTTTTTTCATAAAATTGGTGGTGCTATGACACGAAATGGCTTCTAGTCGTGCTAGGTCTAAAGATAAGTATCGTAGGTAAATTTAAACCTACCTATCACTAGTTGGAACGTACAGTTAAGCTACAAACCAATAATTTGTTACTAGGTATTATAAAAATATAGCGAAAAGGGTGGGAATCAGGGAGAATATAAACCATACTATATAATAAAAATAACAGCCGCAGCAGTCACATGGGCCTACCACTATTGGAAGGCGGATTGGCTTGCGCAGTGCAAGATCTTGCATTTACAGGGAACGCCATTCCCTGGAAGATTATCCCTTAGTCGCTTTTTACGACACGCACGGGTAGAATTGGGGTGATGCTATTCTAAACCGGCATTATACGGTAATACATAAACCATATTGCTTTAAAATATAGCTGGTTTAATTACGCCTACGGTTTCTGTTTGTGGAACATTAATAATTTATTAATTTTGACTTATTAATTCAATTGTAGCTTACCTACCCCGTAAAATAACTTTTGTCTGTTGATGTTGAACGAAATACTGCTTTTCTGCTTTATTATTATTTTTCGTTGTCGTGCTAGCTAATGTAAAAACGGTTCCCAATTTTCCTTATTTAAACAGTCCAACAGTCCATTATAGATGACATTTTTACGCGTACACACGAAAACCTTATTAATTATTTGTCAAACGAACACGCACGCAGTTTGACCGATAAAGAATTTACCTTCAAGGTCTTCAGAGCTTAATTTAAGCTGGTCACGTCTTGAACTTTTAGGAGAAGTCTAGTGTAACTTGACTCAATAGTGTTGCGTGCATGCGTGCGTAAACTCGGAGCTGGTCAGACGGTATTTGGACTAATTAGAGTGGTAATAGTAACTAGTATATGAATCACAGGTATGCCACATAAAAATTGTTCACGTTTAGGCATTCGTATTTGAAAGTAACGAACGGGGTTGCGAGTTAGCGACGCAGAAACTGGCATGCCAAGTAGAGCTGCGATAAGGTTTTTCAATATCGATAAAGTTTAATTTTCGCCTCGATAGACCATCCATATGGACCATGGTTTAGGACAGCAGATAGCGACTGGATGGCGAAAACGATGGATCTTACTCTCAAGAGGCCTAAATCCAGCAGTCGACTGTAATAGGCTAATGCATTATGCATGATCTGATATGTGTGCCTCCTAAGACCGTGTTTTATGCGAAGCTCTTGCCTGGCTCTGTTTTCGATAATGATTCGTCACTTTAAAATCTTCTGACCTTATTGGTCATCGTTTCTATGAACCATTAACTTTGAAATACAAACACACAGTAAAAGATTGGAAATAATTATACCTAACACACGGAAATAAGGATTGATATTGAAAGTCACAGCTCTATTAACAGTATGGCGACCAAGAGCAAACGTCCTCTTACGGCACCAATTACGACAAAATATACTCGTATAGGTAGCAGATGTAAGTATCTAATTTCTTTCGTTATCGTGTAATGTCTCCTTACAAAGGAATAAGATGGACACTCAACCGCTACTAAGGGGTGATAATTTTAAGACATAAAAATGATTGAAACGCTTTTGAAAATATTTTGTGGAAAACAGTCATAATATGATAACCACTAAAGCTCGTCTCACTCAAATTCAAATAAAGAATGCACGTATTTGAGGTGATATGGTAATAATTGACAACAGCTCAAATAGCAAACCTACCCATATTATTGGTTTGTATTAAACTTTAGGCTACAAGAGAAGCCTCTGTTCCACATTTGTTAGCAAAATCGCTACTATTTCCTTTTAATTATATAATTAAAAATTGCTCATTCTAAAAGGACGTAAGTGCATGATGACGTCACAATACGACTATAAATATGGTATCACTAAATTCAGAATAATATTAAAATTATAATGGCAATACTGGCGATCGAAAGATTGTCAACAACCGTCAATCGAATCTGTGGTTACCAGACATTACAACAGGGTTGTCAACCAACCATACGAGACAAATACGAAAATGGACTACCATACGAGGAGTCGAGGACGCACATCGTACAATTTTGTCCGAGGTTTTAGAATTTCCCAATTTTGGATGCAGATGCTGATTGCGAACGACTTTCTTGAAATAAAGTAAAATTTCATTTAATCGGACGGAAAGAAGACAAGGAAGTACGAGCGTAAGTTGCGAACGAGCGTGTTTTCTGCGGGAAAACATCGGGAACCAATCATGGAAGACGGTTGGCCACTTGTTACACCGTGACGAATTCATTAAGAAAAAAAGGCCCAAAACACACATACATATTTTACTTAAATTAAAGAACTACTATTTAATACTAAGAGGTTCAAAAGGAAAAATAAGGAAAAAGACGAGAGTTGACTATTGGATCAACGTAGAAAGAAAAAACTGGAGACCGTAAACGCCAAACTTATTGCTTGCGTGAGGTGGGGAATAACATACAGGAATCTACGTCAATTTTGAACCGTCGATAGAGATGTATGACATGGAACAAAATACGGAAACTAAAAAAGAAACGGTTTTACCATGATATGAGGTTCCAATACTACAATAATTTTAAGGTGCTTGAGTACCTAGGTACCAATGACGAAAAAAATCTTGGTTAGCAACCCTGCATTACAATCAGCTGCCAATCAGTTGCATTTGACTTTGATTTGACTATCATCATGATGACAGCTTTGACTCTCAAAGTGCGCTTTTTTTTGTATATTTACATCCACAAGCGGGAGTGTTTTTTTTTTGCAGGATAATCATCGTACTGTGACGTCACAAGCACATTTTCAGTTTTTTTAAATTATTTCCTAAATTATGCTATAGAAAAAATCTGAATATTTCTCACATTAATTTAAGATCGAAATTCTGCAAAATGATCATGAAAAAGTGGATGTTAACTAATTTGAGCGGTTATCAATTGTGAAACTGATGTTTCGGATAAAACTTTTGGAAGCCTGTAGTCATAAGGTTGAATCGTCACTGAAAATCACAATTATTTGGTATTCTTTTGTCGAGTTGCAGATAGGTAAACTACTTTGGTCAAGTTCTTCTGAGGTAGGTAGTGCTTTCTATCAAAAATTTCACATTCTAGGTTACCAATACGCAAACAAAACTTTCCAGGAATCTTATTTTAGGCCTTTGGATTGAATAAATAATGATTCTTTTCTTTATAATCGTAAGCAAATTATATTCCATTTCTAGATAAAAGTGCTCACTTAAATCCATGTCGTTATACGTATTCTCTTTCTATTGTGTGTGGGATATTATGTCAGGTTTTTTTATAAGTTTATTGACTTTTATAAATAAGGTAGTTTAAAATTGGTAGTTTTCTTCATATACCTAAGGCCGTTTTGATAGAGCTAAGACATACGCAGAAGAACATTATTTACTTTCGGTCGATAACTACAAAAAATGTGGTTGTGACCATTAATTTATGTTATTTAATACTGGGCATCGTTTATTCTACAATAAGGCATTTTTTTAAATAAACTGTTTTTTAAAATGGCATATTTTAATGTATATTGCGTAGGAATGAGTAAGCTTGTGAGTTAACTGTCCTAATAATTAATAATCATGTGTAAGTGCCCTATCAGCTGTTTCTTCTTTCTGTGATGGAAGGCATCGCAATGTTTTCGATTTAAGCTCGCCTTTGTACATACTTGTTTTTTCTGTGCAATAAAGAATATTAGTAATTTAACAATTCAGTGGCATTAGTACATAACATGATATCGTCCTATCAAAACAGGCGGTTAAAATGTTTGTCTTGTCACACGCTCGCACGCACACTGTTTGCAGCCAAAGTAATCAACCACTATGGACTGAAACCACAAAATAGAGAGTTTACAGAAGGATCACTCGCCCTTATTTTCACGATTGTCACCTGGTACATATCCAGGGTTGCTAGATTCAATACGAAGACGAAATACAGCTCTAAATCTAATACATATAAGAACGTAATAGGATTCTGAGACGATTTGAATGCAAGAATTATGACGTTCGTGGCAACCATCATCTTAGTTAAACCTTGAGTTCCCCAAAGATTCCAGTTAATTCCAGTACACGTCAGTAAGCGCCAAAATCGACGCTAGTACTGAGTGAGTCATCTGTTATGTCGCCCCGCGTGCCGTCTCCCTAATTTGTCTTGCAACTGAACACTGTTTCATTATAATCATGTAGATTTGGACATTTGGATTTCACAGCATGTGAAGAAAGATATACTGTGTAGGAACTTAGGCAGATTATGGTAGTGTTTTGATCGCTGCGATGCGTTTGTTCAATCGTTAACAATAGTACCAACATATTTTAAAAGTATTTGTACACGTCGCAGTCGGAAAGCAGATGGTGAAAGACTTCAAAATTACTAATATGTAGTCTTGCTTTTATGGCCGTAAATTCAAAATCAATGTTAGTGTTATTGTGATAGATGAAACATAAAACTAAATACCAACTTTCACTATCAATTTATTACTTTCCCGGTCCTCTTGTTTCATTAGTCCATGGTAGCAAACACATAAAACATTCTATGGGTACCGTCGCGTATAGCCTCGGTGGCGCCGCGGCGGCGTGTTGTGAAGCTCCGTCGCCATGGCAACCGGCCCCCACTCTACCACCCTCCTACCCAGCCCAGCTGACCCGCCGACCTCTGATAGCCCGAGCGGCGACTGGTCTAATCCATACCTCACAAAAGAATAGAATAATTTAGCTATGTACGGGTAGAGGAGCTCGAGTACTTCGGATTGGTCGTGGTCTGCCGCGCAGCGCACGTTTGGCGGAGTAGCTAAAGTTTGCCCTCTGAAAAAGTTAAAATATCTCATCGAAGAATAGAATGAGACATGGCTGTAGCGATAGAGCAGTTTTAAAGTAAATCTCTGCCGGCTGCTATCTTGGCACGTTTGGCGGAGTAGCTAAAGTATGCCCTCTTAAAAAGTAAAATATCTCATCGAAGAATAGAATGAAAATATATCGTACCGATAGCTTGCTTGAGTCTGCTACATATACTGGTCTGCTGGCCACAGCCTGTCCGACCACTTTTACTTTTTAGTAAATTTTTATCTCTTCGAATAAAAGAATAAAAATATGTCGTACCGATAGCTTGCTTGTCTGCCTAGAAAATACTGGTCTGCTGACCACAGCCTGGCAGTTTTCAGATACGACCACTTTACTTTTTTGAGAAATTTTTATTTCTTCGAATAACAGAATGAAACTAAGTTGTAATAATAGTTTATTTAAAGCTGAACACATATCCCTGGTCTGCCTGAGCTCAGTCCGTAGTTTCCGATGCGATCACTCTCAGTAAATTTCAATTTAAAGGACCTGACTTCGGAGTGGCCTGGCCAATAAAATGAAAATTTGTCAGTATAGAAGTGAGATTTACAGAGCTGTAATCTCTCAATGTCCAGATGAAGAAAATGTTTTCCCAAGTATTGTATTTTTGAAATAATTACTACGAATACATCTGAAGTTGTAGATTCTTGAAATTAACATACTTATTCTTCATCTAGACATTGAGAGATTACAGCTCTGTAAATCTCACTTCTATACACCGACAAATTTTCATTTTATTGACGGGGCCCACTCCCTATTAAACGAAGTCAGGGTCCTTTAAAATTGAAATTTACTGAGAGTGAAAAGTGATCGCATCGGAGAAACTACCGGACTGAGCTCAGGCAGACCAAGGGATATGTGTTCAGCTTTAAATAAACTATTATTACAACTTAGTTTCATTCTGTTATTCGAAGAAATAAAAATTTCTCAAAAAAGTAAAAGTGGTCGTATCTGAAAACTGCCAGGCTGTGGTCAGGCAGACCAGTATTTTTCTAGGCAGACTTAAGCAAGCTATCGGTACGACATATTTTTATTCTTTTATTCGAAGAGATAAAAATTTTACTAAAAAAAGTAAAAGTGGTCGGACCGGGAAAACTGCCAGGCTGTGGCCAGGCAGACCAGTATATATGTAGGCAGACTCAAGCAAGCTATCGGTACGATATATTTTCATTCTATTCTTCGATGAGATATTTTTTACTTTTTTAAGAGGGCATACTTTTAGCTACTCCGCCAAACGTGCCAAGATAGCAGCCGGCAGACCAAGATTTATAAGCTTTACTAAACTGCTCCTATCGCTACAGCCATGTCTCATTCTATTCTTCGATGAGATATTTTTAACTTTTTTCAGAGGGCAAACTTTTAGCTACTCCGCCAAACGTGCCAAGCTGCGCCGCGGCAGACCACGACCAATCCGAAGTACTCGAGCTCCTCTACCCGTACATAGCTAAATTATTCTATTCTTTTGTGAGGTATGGATTAGACCAGTCGCCGCTCGGGCTATGAACAATACTGTCAGTGACGAACACGGCTCCTTCCACCTGTTTTCCATGATATAGGTAACCCTCATCTGTCAGTCGGGATGACAAAAAAATCCGCATGCTCGTGACAGATATTCGTTTCCAGTTGGGTGTGTCGTAATAAAATTGTGATATTTTCATGTGAAATTTTTATGAGCTTATTGTAATTTCAAATGTGGGTTGTGGAGGGTTTGTAATAAAATGTCTGTATTACTGTGTTAGTCTACGATCGCATATTGATTGTACATTACGCATTTATATTTCCGTTCAAGTTTGTTTATTGATTGATAACCAGTATTGAAGTAGGTAAAGTAGCGATAGATAGAGAGGTGGTTATAAGCCTAGGATAGCATTAGACTTTCTGATACGAGTATTGTATGGGTCGATGAAATGGCATGTCAACGTTTCTAGCATAACAAAGTAAGCTAGGTAATTATACCCGATGGGACATAGGTAACAAGCACATTATGTGAGCTGGAAAAATTGTACCTACTTTGTGCCTTGCGTGTGCTGGAAAAGCCTTTTCAATTGTTTTTTACCTCAGCATCATCACATCAGCATTTTAGGAGTCCAGAGCTGCTGGATTGGACTTAGGGTCTCCCCCAGGGTACACCAACAGGCGTTTTCGACATCCAGTCGTTATCTGTAGAAAAAGAAAAATAGACTTTCAAACTATTGCTACGCCTGCCCTGCAGCAAAAAAGAAAGCCAACATTTTTAGACGGAATTCTGCCCCAGCAAGAAAAGTGATGAACTATCCGTACAGTAAACTTGGAAAACAGTATCTAGTTCTCGAATGAATACTTTAAAACCTCATGTGTGTTACACGTGTCGTCCTAGTACACGAGTAAAAGCTAAAAACAGTTTTAATCAAATGAAATATTCAGCATGCTTGATAGGTAATGGATACTAGGCCTTGAAAGTTGTTTATTTCAAAAGTAGTTTTTACTACGTCAATGCCGACTGGAAATTGTTTTTTTTTTGTAGTGTAAGTCATACAAAGTGTAAGGGACATAAATGGGTATACTTAAAACTGTGCAGGTATGATCAAACTACTATGAACTAATCAATTGTTCCTCACCCCAAGGAAAATTATGTAGGGATAGTTAGGTATGATACACAAAATCTACCTCACATACAAAATACCTACAATACAAGGCCAGCTGACTGACGAAACATGCCCTTCTACGGGAAATCGATATTTTTTGTTGTTTTCCATCAAAATGTTTCGTGTTTTCGACACACCATACATAACACTCAGTTTATGTAAAGCATGTTAAAAAGATTAAACGTAGAGCGAGATGCGAAGCGCTTATTCTAATCTAATGTAAATCGTAGTTATGCTTTTTTTTTTTTTTTTTTTTTTTTTTTTAAATCTATGATGGGCTTACTCTTGACCCCAATCTTACCCTAGAGCAGAGATGGGATCTACGGTGGAGCGAGCTTGCCCAGAAGATGCCTATTCACTCTAGACTTAAAGAGATTCAGGTTATATGCACTCGGAAATACAGACGCAGGCAGGGAATTCCATTCTTTAGCCGTGCGCATAATGAAAGATGATTTGAAGCGCTTAGTGCGTAATGTGGGTATATCAACTAAGAACGGATGGTAGCCGGCCGTGCGTCTGGATGTCCGATGGAAGAAAGGAGACGGTGGTATGAGCTCATGCAGCTCACGCGCACACTCTCCGAAGTACAATCTGTAGAAGACCGATAGGCAAGCAACCTTGCGGCGGTGAGCCAGGCTGTGAAGCTTGGTCGCCACCAGTTTTTTATCGCCTATTAATCTCTTGGCTCTGCGTTCCACCGAATCCAGTGCAGCAAGTTGATATTTAGCCGAGCCATCCCAAAGGTGACAGCAGTACTCCATGCAAGATCGGACTTGAGCTTTATAAAGAGTTAGAAGCTGTTCAGGCGTGAAGTACCGCTTGACTTTATTCAGAACGCCCAACTTTCTAGCTGCAATTTGAGCCTTGGACTCGATGGTGGTGCCGAAGTTGAGGTCAGAGGACAACTCCATGCCAAGGAGTTGAAGAGTGTTGGTCACTGGAACAGATGTACCCCGAAAAGTAGGAGAAAAGGTGAAAGGACTCCTTTTTGCGGAGAAAAGACACGCCTGCGTTTTTGAAGCATTGAAGCTGACGAGATTGCTTACGTGTGGTGCTGGCTTTTGGCTGGTTTAGAATAGCATCACCCTATATTATTCCCGTGGGTGTTTTAAGAGCGACTAAAGGATTTGTGAGTTAAAGTGTATTGCAATTTTAGGCGATATGCTGACAACCTGTCGCTATGGTGATACACAGTCTCCTAAATAACTCTCAAACTTTTGTCAGAAGTGGTGTGAATGGCCATTTTTGGCAGCTGTCTATGTCTTCTTACCTCGCACGGGATATAGGTACTTATGTAAAGAAAAATCAAACATAGACTGAAATGCGCCGCGCTTATTCTTATGCAAATCGTAGTTATTTACCTAATGCGCTTTTATACTACTCACAAATCGCTTGATACGTACACGACCCCCTTTATAAGGTAATGAAAACTCCCCTTCAGATAAAACTTTCACGCTTTTTCTGCATTCTTTTGTGTAGAAGTCTAATAGAAATGCTACTGACACTGATATATAGCTCAGTTGGGGAATCCAGACCATCTTACGCTATGATTCATTACGAAAATCTGTCCGCTGAGCGTAGAAAGTTTAGGTGGACAATCTAGCCGGAAAAGATATGTGGGTACCTTGATAACCTAGGAGAATATTGTAGAGTTGTGCCTTATGATAAAAGCTTCCAGGTTTTGTCTGGGCGCATTCTTGAAACAGGGAAATTCGATTCTGTAACGACTGGTCTATCCACTCATGACACAATTTCTTTTAGGTACACGAATTTGTTAATGGTAAGAGCATGTGTGAATTGTTTGTAGTATTTATGATTGATACCTCAATACATACCACTAGTTGTCCTCAAGATAAAAGAATGCAATCTACTTAGAAGAACGTGAGATATGAGCACAAAATAATGGCAGGCTGTCAAAAATATGCTTCCAGGTCTGACTATACATACCGACATGCCCTCGTAAACTTCCTTTGTAAAATGGGCAAAGAGCTTTTTTTAAGTTGGCAATGTAGTGTTGCGTGCTCATGGTAAATACTAGTTTTACTAATATCATTCATAATAACCATAAATAATAGTTGGGATCCAGGCCCACGCGAAAGTTAATTACTTTCCTGACATTTATGACTTCTAATCTAAAAATAGGTAATTCAATTACCATTAATAATTTAATATCCTTAAAAACGCTTAAGGTAGGTAGGTACTAAGGTACCAAAGTTACTTACAAAGACCGGAATTGTAAAAACAGTCTTTGATCATTGCATTTTCTTAACAATGTCGGCAGAACAAACTCCTTGTACCTATTGTGGACATTGCTAAAGAAAAGTTTTCTTTATCCTTTAGCCCACGCGTAATTAGTGTTGCCCTCATTTTCCTGCATAAAATATAAAGGGATACCTTTACAAAGGTTTTTTATACAAAAGCATAAATCCGCAGCTAGTTCCCGCTGTGTATGAATACGGTTTGCGGAAATGTGGTTTGTTTAGAGATACCAGCTTTTTTCACTTCACCGTTTTACGGGCTTTTTACTTGCGGTTTTATACAGAGTTTACATGTGAACTTTTATGGTGATTGCAACACCACTCATACAGTGATTATATCAGTATGATTGATATGCAAATTGACATGAGTTTAGCCGCTATCCAGTTTAGCTGATCTAACGTTTTGTTAGTGTAATTCCTGAATTAAAGTTCGACACTTCGAATGATTTGATATCGTAAAATTTATTGTGGATTTGTGTATGATTAAGACGCACAATCACAAATTTGAAATTTATGTAAATTCAAACTTTTGTGTTATTATTTAGTAGGTATCTGGTACACTCACAAAAATTAGGAAAAAACGTTATTTCATTATTTGTGTCGCTGTTGTTTTCTAAGTAAAATATGTATTGGGATTTTTTAATACACTCACAGTGCTATATTATTCTCATAAATTGAAAAAAAGAAAATTGTAAAATTCATCAGTGACCGCCGGGACTTGATTATTATTTCCAATTTATGAGAAGATCCTTGTTTATAAATTGAGGTGTGGCTCTTGATAATTGTTATATTATTAAAATTGTGACGGCAATTTTAACTAAAACACTATTTTTCTTCATAATTATTATCGATATAAAACGTATAATATGATCTACCTATAATCTGCATTGCAGCATTTTTTCACATTTATAATGGCATGGGTGAGCCCGCGTGACCTTAATAGGCTTTTTGGAACATTACCAGACTGTCTTTACCTTGTTTTATTTTCAGCTGAAAAGTGGATAAACTATAGTTGCTTTTTGGGTATTTTATGCGCTGTTTAAAAACAAGATTAATTTATAAGTTAATTTTTAAAAACTAGTGCACCTAATGAAACTCCATAAGTAAACGACTCGGTATTTCAGCTCATACAAAATTGTAAGCATTCAAAATGTATGATTGGGTAGTGGGTACTTGGGTAGTTCCCCGCAAAGTACCGCTGTGCTAACAAAGATCGTACCTGCTGACCACAGCTTTGTTTTCAAGTGGTGGACACGATTCTGTTGGAATATTCTTTGGCAAATTGGAAAAAGATAGAGCTATGAAAATAATCCCAACAAAAAAAAAATTGGGCCTCCCATACAAATTAACTCGTCCAGCTGGTACATTTTGTATGGGAGGCCCAATTTTTTTTTTCATATTTCGACCTATGTTCCTTGGGGAAAGTTGTTCAGTTTCATGGGCTGATTCACCCCTTAACATATTTGCAGTTCATTGTTTTACACCTGATATAGTAACGACTTACCTTGCAATAACAAATGAAGATCAAGAAAGATTTTTGCGGGTAACATTTCCCTTTGGTAATTCATTCTAAGGAACTCCTATAATTTTCTAAATTAAAAGAAAGAAATTGGACAAGAAATCTAAACAGCAATTATAGCAATCATCTGCAAACTTAGATTCCTAAAATTTAAACAATATTAGAGGTTTTGGTCACTGGTTTTCAAAATGCGACAATTTCAGCAATCGGACGTATCTTTTTCAATCAAATATATGTGTAAATTTGCAGTCAATTTTTATTTCAAGTGTGAAAAAATAATAAATGGTGTCTCTTTTTTCGTGTGGGACACCGAGTCGTTCAACGACCCGATGAATAATAAATGGTAAAAGGACATTTCTTTTCGTCTTGGAAACGCAAAGAAGAAGAAGAAGAAGAATTGGCTAAGGAATTGTTCATGGTAGAATTGACACTATTGTTTCTTAACAAGAAACACGAGTCAACGTTAATAAAATTCCTAGCTGAAGAAGCATGAAACTTTTTGTTTATTTTATTTATTCTTCTTAGCGCCGAGAGCCGGCATTTTCCCACCCCTGTTAATAATATGCACGAAGAATTTAATAAAAGCATTATTATTTTTTTGAGAGGACTTAGTTGTTTTTCTAAGCAGAAAAAAACGGCTTACTTAATATTTTTGTAACTTATTATGCTCAGAAAAGAACTTATCGAATTTTACTGAGGAACTTGCTAATTTCATAAAAATCAGATAACTTTGTTTTGTGCCCCGAAAACTTTAAATACAAAGCCTACTTACTTTAGTTCGATCAATTCAGCTAACTTATTTGAGAATTCCAACATTTTTGGTCGTAGGTTTTGCATTAGTGCAAAGTGTAAATGTTTCTAAGAGTCGTCATGTATCAAACGAACAGATTAAATCTTTAAAGCAAACCAAAAAGAACGTGCAAACGGATAGAAAAAGTAAAGAAAAGAAAAAGTCAAATCAGCCGGTGACAAAATGAAAAATCGCTGAAAAGACCTTGCATTACATTAACACCTGTGCTCGACAGATGGCGTTGGCTGACTAATGTAAATCTCATCGGGGAAACTTTTAAAAGCCGGTAAGGCCCGGCTTGAACGAAATCACGGCCTAGTAAAGTATATTTCACCCTTTTGACGACACATTATGTACATTTGCAGCGCGTAACGACACGGGCACGGCTCACAATTTCCATTAAGCTTCCGCGAAGCAGGAACGACCCATATTTGAACCCTGCTAGCCTATTTTCGACTTTATAAGTATCAAGTTTGGGGTTGAATTCGTTCGTGTGTGCAGGTCATTTGTGTGGTAGAAGTCGGGGCAGGCCGCTCCCAAGTAACATATCGTATTAGTGAAGGTCGGTGTCTTGCTGCAATTAGCTCAGCTTTTTCGGAGTGCTGGTTGTGTGTTGAATTATTTCTTACCCGACATTGCAAAGCAATTTACTAATAGGTGCCTAGGTGTCATAAAATGCGGTAATGTGTTTGTTTGTTTCTTCCGCACATCGACATGTCTATGCAGTATATTTTCTTTTCAGACTTTCAAGTTTTATTCGCTTGTACTGTACCTCGGGAAATATATTTGTAATTTTTGTAATATTGAATGGAAATATATTTTTTATATTCCTCTAAAATTTTTGAAAATAATCTTTAAATAGTGATGTCAATGAACCTAAAATCTAGAAACAATTCGAGTATTTCTATGCAGTCTCTTTTTAATAAACGGCTCCCCTTGATCAAACCGATCTACACTTTACAATTTTTTTTTATCACAACATAGAGTTCTTTTGAAAACGTAGCTAGGATAAATACTTGGTCGGTCAGCTGTTATGTAAGAGGTTTAGTGCAGAGTTTGACCTTTTCTATGTTTCTCTTGGGCTGGTCGGACGTGGTTCCGTATATCACGATAGGGGAAGTTTTATTCTTTTACGACACCCGTTTTAAAACCTAGTTCTAGTTGTCAGTTCTGCTGAATCACCCACTTTGACTTCAGGTATTTAGATTCAACATAAAACACGAAATATTGTATAAAGATGAATGAATGGATAGATAACTCTCGTTTCACTGTAGGTGTTTGCTACGGCGTAGCAAATACTATCAACAGCATTTTGAATTACCCGTTTAAGGGATAAACTTATTCTGGTTATTTATAGTTTCAGTATAGACCTCTAACTATACGTTGATCCCTTGAAAGAATAATTACCCTCAGGTTCTGTTACACTGAACAGTCCATCTTTTTTGCCATGTTGTTCTCGTTGACGAAATATTTTAACAGTTTATTTACACCAGTGCTCGAGCTCAACTCAAAATACGTGTTTGAAAATTCCATACTGTACAAAACTTTTACTGACTGTACGTTTTACGGTTTTGTGTAAATAATTAAGGCTCAGGCGTCGAAATAAGCCATTTCAGCATTGTGATTGGAAACAAGTTAGGAAAAATTGGAAAAGTTCTAGTATAAATTCACTCATTTATACAACGTACCTATATCTGATTTAAGACATTTACATGCAAAACCATGAAGAACAATAGGTTTTGAGTCATATTATTTTTGGATTAGGCTAACAAAATACCTCTCTCCCTCTCTCTATACGGTTAACGGTTTAGTGTAAAAGAGTCATACATAATAGACAGACAAGAAAGATTGATCGTATAAGGCTTTTTACATGCCGAATCCCAAAAACCGGAAAATACGATGATGTGAAATAAAAGGAACCTTAAATTTAATCTCTTAACAGAACAACATGTAAACTGGGCCGGAAGAAAAGTAAAAGCTTGTAAAGAGCGAATGAAAAACGAGCAAGAAGGCTCACACGATAAGAGCTTTAATCTCTTTAAGTGTTGCTACACTTTCGAATATAACTGCGACTCTACATACTGCGTATGTTGTAAATTTATGGTATTTAAGGTTATGCAGATTCTTAAAAATATAAGATGCTGCGTTGCAGTGTGGTGCCGGCTTTATATACAGCAGCATCCATACCTATCTACCTGATGGTTTCATTGGAAGCCATTATGTATGGATGAGATGATTCCTAGAAATTGGGCTCACCAATCTGCACAGTATGTCCAGATTGGCAAACACCTTAGGCCCTTTCCTATGGGGGAGGTCGATATCCAGCAGTAGCAAAATTTTGTGGATGTTAGTGATCAAAACAAGCTTAGTAAGCGATTTGAAAACTATCACCCAAGTTTTTCAGGTACCTTTGTTAATTTTATCTATGCCACAAAATACCATAATACCATACCTACACGAAACATGAAATTATCAGCAAATGAGTTAACAAAAATTGGCTCGTCTCTTATGTTTTTTCGTTTGTTAACAGTTAGCGTTGAGTAGTTATGAATTTTTCACCTTAGTATTTTTATATTTTATTTATTTGACAATGACATACGACGTCGCGTGGTAAGAACCAATTCTCGCTTTTACCTTTTATCAGATGTTTCTGAAACTACAAGAAACATAGAAGTGTAATGGCCGGCTACTTGAAGGGGTTAAAGTCCGCGGACCAAGTTTTGTCGTGACAAGTTTTCCACTACGGCTAACTTTAAAACGGACTCTGACCCCCGAGTTACAAGTAAATATCGTGTTGGAGAAAATGGCGATTATTTTTTCTACTTATTGTTATAATGCATGCCGTAGCACACAGATTTATTACCCGACTTTTAACTCAGAATAAGGATTATGTTTATCGAGAGTGTGTATGTATGTATGTATGTATGTGGACAAGAAAATGATTTTTACGGGTAACGACTCGAACGGCTGGACGAATGTTGTTGACTTAAATATGAGGTGTTCGTTCCAGTAGCCCGAGTGACACTGGCTGGCTATATTAAAATGTCATTAATTTAAAACAGGTGATTTTAAAACTAATAATTACTGCATTCGGATTTTGTATTTTAATTTGTTTTTTAATAATTATACTTGTTAGCCATACATAACTTTCACTCTGCGGTTTTGACTTATGGGCAGAAGTGGGCAGAAGATAATCTACTGAAGTAAAATGTAGTCTATCTCTTAACTTATAGTAGTTTAAAATGAAATAAGTTAGAGGTCACTAACGTTATCCATTTACAAGCAGCCCACATACTTTTTACACCACGATGTTGTAAAAAAAAGTGTAGCATGACTCGTAAAAGAACTTTTAATTTGTTTTTTACCAACCCCGGTGCCATGCCATATTTGCAAATAGAAACGACAGCCCACACAAGGCTCGAATCAAAAATTCAATTATAAAATACGCTGTACCTATTGCTGGTACTACAAAATGCACTGGATGCCGACAATTTGGCTACGTAACCTGGGTGCATTACATTAATTTTACGCTGAAAGCCTGGGCATTAATTTGCGTCTAGCTTCACAGGGAAACCGCAAAATACTAGTTCCGTTGCTATTCATAATAAAAGCGCTGCAGCCGCTAAGTGGTTTAACATCTGGGCAACGAAATACTGTTGTATGGCAATGCTACAGCGTATAGTCTGTGAGACGACTCGCCGCAATCGGGATCATAAAACTACATACATACATATTATATTACAACGCATTGTCCCTTGCGGGGTAGGCAGAGCGTGAAAGACTGTGTAAAAACGGCCATTTACACCACGTCTGACAAAAGTTTGAGTCGTTCAGGAGACTGCGTATTACCATAGAGATAAGTTGTCAGCCAGACGCCTAAAATTGCAATACACATCAACTCTCTAAAATCCCTCAGTCACCTCTTACGACACCCAAGGGAAAAATATGGGGTGATGCTATTCTAAGCCGACGTCATCATAAACGTGGTGTAATAAATACTACCCTAGTTTTTATAATTAATTAATAGCATAGTAACAGTGCTAATATATGCCCCTGCTTGGAAATTAATAATTTTTAAAGGCCAGGCTAGTGTTAATAACACCACGTTTTATGACCCCGGCAGCCAGTCAGTCTTTTTACAGACTACTTGACGGCTTTTACACTAGAAATAGATTAAGTTGTTTCCTTAAAAATATAATCTGTGACTTTCTTTCCTCATATTGCGTAGCCATTGTTGCCGACACCATTCCAAAGTATAAACTAACAAAATGCAAAGACATAAAGTAACAGAATGCAAAGACATATCTAAAGCCAATTTAAGTGAGAGAAGAAGGATTTTTATTAGGCTGCAACGTTGCTATATGCTATTGCCGTGTGGTGCTGGCTTAGGGCCCTTTTCCTGTCATGCGTATTTTCGCACGCGCGCGGATATGGTCCGCATGCGGGCCGCACGCATCTTATCTTTTGATACATGTTTTTCCTATCATGCGGCTAGCACGCGCGCGGAACGCGGATTGACGCAAACAAAATCCCTGTCCTGCGTGTGACCAGGAGCGTGCTATCATCCGCATGCGGACCAGATCCGCGCGCGTGCGAAAATACGCATGACAGGAAAAGGGCGAAAAGGGCCCTTAGAATAGCATCACATATACTTTACCCGTGGGTGTCGCAGAAGGCGACTGGGGGATTTGAAAGTTGATGTGTAGGAATTGTAATTTGAGGCTACAGGCTGATAACCTGTCACTATGGTGATACCGGTCTTCTGAATGACTCTCTAACATTTGTCAGACGTGATGTAAATGGCTGGTTTTATACAGCCGTTTACGCTCTTCCTACCCCGCAAGGGATAGAGGTGTGATAATATGTATATTTGTCTGGCAAAAACTTTTCGTGTACTAAGCTTTCTTTCACCCAGTGTTGCCATTTGTTTCCGCAATTTTAGGACTATTTATTGAAACATTATAACGGGTTTTAACTCACGGTAAGGAAATATATCGAGTGCAGTGCAGCCGCTCCAGTTTACCCGTGATCATGGCGATTGTAACATCTCCGAAATATAGCGTGCTCGATATATCCTTACCGTGAGTTAAAACCCGTTATAATGTCTTATAGTTTTAGTGATAATTAAGAGCCACGGAACCTTAAAATCAAGTGTAACTATTTATTGAAATGTTGCCACTTCGTTCATTTGCGTGTTTAATTATAAATTGAGTTCTACTTTGTAGAGGGCGTTGACCTAAAACTACTACATTGTTAATTATAATTTGTAGGTTTAATTTATTATTTACTAATTCGTTAATTATAGTACAGTTGTGCCTTCCCATTAATATTTATGTATTAGGCTTATTTATTTGAAAAAATACATACTAAGCCATTTTAGTTCCATAGCCATATTTCTTATAGTATTTATTGCATAATCTTTGTAGATTTAGATTAGGTACTACTACTGACACATACATACATATATCACGCCCATATCTCTTGCGGAGTAGGCAGCGCGTCTGACAAAAGTTTGAGAGTCATTAAAAAGACTGTGTATCACCATAGTGGCAGGATGTAAGCCTGTCGCCTAAAATTGCAATACACATCGACTCTCAACTTAGTTGCTTCTTACAACACCCACGGGCAGGATATGGGGTGAAGCCATTCTAAGCCGGCACCACTCGGGTATCCTCTTAACTACTTATCGTTATGATTGCGATAAATTACTTACATAATTGAATACAGTAATTCATTGATATAAGCGTATATTGTTGAATAGAATTTCTATTATAGCAGTAGATAACCTATGCCCTGGTCTACATAGCAAGGTCGTAGATCTTGTTGCCGTTTTATCTTAGTGCGATAAAGTGAAATTGGTATTTTGATCTACCTATCCTCGTACACAATATCATATTTTCTATATCATATAATTTATTATGTATTTAATTAGTACCTAGGCACACGATTTTATCAGGTACCTACATGGGTAGCGGTTATGGTTATAAGACTTTTTTGATAAAATAAATCTTTCTTCTTCTATTATGTGGAATACTAAGTCGACTAAAGACCCGATAAACCCTGTTTCAGAGATTTTTAAATCGCTTGTTTCTTTCTACTTGCCAACCTTTGGATAAATACGTTTCAATAGTTATGATAATGCCGTGGATTAGAAAAGTTACAAAAATGATAGATATTATAGAGAAACTAAAACAAAACACTTTGTACCGTTTGGTAGGTAACGCTTTAGAATAGCATCACCACATTTCTACCCAGTGTATGTCGTATTCGTTTAAGACAACTAAGATTTGAATCCCATCTATTATAAAAATAGCAACTAAATGAGTTGTAGTTAGTAAGAAGGATTTGAAAACATTATATATTTGAGTAGATAAGCTTACCTAACGTTCTATTTTAGACATGCACTTCCAACGTGTTTTTTTTTCAACAAAACTACATCGAGCAACTTCAAAAAGAAGGAAAACTAAAATAAATATTTTAAAAATAAAAATCAGTTCCTTATAAGGCTTCTCTACTTGTTCGGGAAAAGGAAATTGTTAGGAAAAGTTCACTGTATTTTGCTCTCTTCGGGAAATTTCCTTGCGAATTTGCAATTCCAATGTTCGTAAATAGAATTTTTAAGGTTATTTTTGTTTATTTGTACATTTAGGTGCTTTAGGTAGCTATGAGTTATGAAAGTAAGTATTTGCCTGCCCCCTCGTTCTTACCTTGCTGTAAATGACTAGGCAGACCATTGTGTTTACTCCGTGTGACTATCAAAAATAGCAATTTTAGAATAGCGCGGTCACTTTTAGTAAAATTGGCTTAGAAAGGGATATATATTTTCCTTCTTACTAGCATAGGACACTTACCTCTTACCTAGCGAGTAAAGCTAACGCGTGTCCCGGGAATTTAACATATGACATAACATATTCACTTTTCCCCAGCATTCGTGACTGAAGGAGTGTACAGACTAATTGGGGTGGCACGAATGTAAAATTGCATAACTTTTTACCTCAGGCTGAGTTAGCCTGAGAATTCAGCAAGTGTAGGTATCTTGGCCACTAACGCGTGTCAGACGTGTCCGACTAATTCCCAGCGACTTATCCATTCTTTATAGATTAAATGTAGTCAAAACGATGAAAAACCCGCGATAAATTGAATACCAAATTTTCAAAACCATATCAATCGTACCGTTCTTGCTTTAATAAGGATTGTTTGCGATCCGTTCACCTTACCTTACCTGTTTAAAAAGAGGTGGAGAAGATGTCAAAAATTTGGATGATTTTAAATAGATAGTTTTAGGTATAACTTGAGACTACGAGTGGGCACTTCCTCGAGGTACTTCCTATTACTGAAAACCACAATATAATTTATTTCCGTTTTTCCTCACATCTCTGTGCCATCTCTTTACGTCTGTAATGTCTGTATATGCCCATATGTTGAGAAATAAATTATATGCTCGTACTGTTTGAAAACACCGTCTCACCGGCTGAAACGTGGGAAGGCTTTCAACTCTGCCCCTAATGTATTACTCTGATAATTACAGTTGCTTCCTGAGGCTAAGTTAAAGAGAAATTAAAAGGGATACATACTCCAATCGAGGACAAATTACGGAAAATATTTTGAGGAACGATCCAGTCCACAAAAGTGAACAAAGATTTCGCGATTTTACAGATGACCCCATAGTAATAGATGTTCATTCGTTTAGATAACTAGATTCACCAGTTTAAATAAATGCCCGCTTTCCGGTAAAATACTGTGTATAAATGAGCAGTTAACCGTTTTATACTGCACATTAATTTTGTTATTCAAGAACTTTTCAATACGTTATCTTACCATCTAAAAGTTTTTACAGTCATTTTACTCGGATAATAACTTCAGCGAACGTAATAAAGCATTACTCGTAATATTATTACCTACTCTCTCAGAGCAAAGGAATTTCTGATAAGAAACCCTACACACAGACATTGAGGCTATGAAAAACTCATAGCATTCAGTTCGGATTTGGACACCCTAAACAAAATAAAATACAACTTAGCCCCTATCTGCACATTTTTTTCTATCAGCCAATAATTTTTCAAACCAAATATCTGGAAACAAAAATATTGAAATAATTTTGATTAAGACCTTTTTAACGATACTTCACTCAATTCAGCGGAGAAGAAAAAGAAATGCCCTTCCCTATAACATCTCTGTTTGTAGTAGACATACGAAACCCTAAAAAACTAATAAAAATCTATGTGGAAAAGCCCAAAGCGTGTGTTTGTGGTACTTATTTGTGTTTTAGTGTGCAGTGTATGTTCCTATTTGTCTCACGAGTATTTCACGGGTGCACTCTTATTTTTCGATATGGGTTACCTTTGAAGTTCTCTTTTCTCTGATTCTTTTCAGAAGTAAAACATTTTCTACGAAAGAATTCCATGATCAAATCTAAGCAGCTTTTAAATTAATGTGCCGTTAGAAGAGCAGTGTTGCCGCATTAGAAATTCGATCGAAACAATGAGATTATGATAGCAGATAGTCCCTTGAGTAAGAGTAAGTATTAGTTTTTATTGGGAAAAAAAATGGCATTTAACCTGAATCTCTTTAAGTCTAGAGTGAATAGGCATCTTCTGGGCAAGCTCGCTCCACCGTAGATCCCATCTCTGCTCTAGGGTAAGATTGGGGTCAAGAGTAAGCCCATCATAGATAAAAAAAAAAAAAAAAAAAAATTTCCGTTATGCTCAGGTTATCCGGTAATTCTCATCTATTCCTTTTTAAAACTTTCACCTTTGTAAAGATTTGAAGATGGCGTAGAGGAAGTACATCTGCTTTCTACGCCGAGGGTTGTAGGTTCTATTCCCACCGGACAAAAATATTTGTAAGGTCAATTTTCAAATATTTGTGTTTAGTCTGGGTGTTTTCTATGTATGGTATGTAAATATTTACAAAATCCGTGCTTCGGATGGGCACGTTAAGCCGTCGTCGGTCCCGGTTGCTGTCTATGATGGCGGTCGTTACACAACCATGTCAGAGGCCTGCTCCTTGCAGTAGGCGGTTGAAAAACTCTGACACCAGGGTTCATCGGGTCGTTGAACGACTCGGTGTCCCACACGAAAAGAGAGAGAGATTTACAAAATAGTTCCCATACGATAAGCTTTGCTTAGTTTGGGGCTAGATGGCGCTGTGCGTCCAGGGATATTTAATTATTAAAGCATTATACTCCTCTTCGTGTCGTATCCTCAATGCTAAGGGTCGTGATTTCCTAGCAGCCGTGGCATCAGCGTCTGCCGGACGGTGTCTCGCTACTTGTTCCTGACTTTGGCAGAGTGAAGAGCGTCGTGTAGATTGATGTTTGGTTGAGCGTATCTGATCAGACCATCTGGTAAGACTACGTCCTTTTGGCGATAAAAACTAATTTATGCAGCACCCTCTCGCGCACCTCCTCCTCTCCTAGACGACTTGGCACGTCTCAAAGCCAACGTCCCCGTGCTAAAGCACATACCAAAAGGCGCTAGGCGCCTGGCGGCTGAGAAACTGTGCACTATAATTGAGAAATGCATATGCACAAACGAAGTCGCAGACTGGCATAGTTTACTTTCTTTTGCATACACGGCCCTCAGAGTCCCAGACCACAATCAAAGGGGCAATCTAACCACCAAAGTAAAGCGTAACGTTGAAAGTGCCTCCCTGCTCGGACTCCCCATAGACACAGCTCCTTTGAAGCCCATTTCAGTGTACAAGAGTATAGAAAGAAAGATATACGACGGAGATTTAAGAGGGGCAGTCAGGATCCTCACGTCTGACTGCGGGGTAGCTCCAGCAGATCCCAACACTCTCCATGGACTTCAAGATAAACACCCACCTCCTTCCAGACCAGTTGTGATCCCCGACAAGCCCGACCCGACTTCGCCTCACCTCACTGTGTCTCCTGATGACGTGTACTCTGCCTTAAGCTCTTTTCACTCCAGCTCCGCAGCTGGCCTCGACGGCCTACGCCCCCGGCACCTCCAAGAGCTCACTTCGTCTTCGGCCGGGGACAACGGACCACGAATGCTCGATTCTCTAACACGACTGTGCAACTTCCTACTGGAGGGTAAACTAAACGAAGATGTATCTCCCTTCTTGTACGGTGCGTCTCTGTGCGCTCTGAATAAAAAAGACGGGGGAATCAGACCCATCGCCGTGGGTAGTTCCATACGCCGCCTAGTGGCCAAATTGGGATGCCGGGCTGTCAAAAATGATATGGCTGATGCCCTACAGCCTCACCAACTCGGTTTCGGTACCCCTCTGGGCTGTGAAGCTGCTATCCACGCCACCCGCCTTTTCGTCAAGGACGCCGCACACGCAGGCGACGTTATTGTTAAGGTCGACTTAAAAAACGCCTTTAACTCGGTTGAGAGGGACGTGATGCTGTCGGAGGCTAGGGATAATATCCCTTTATTATACCCTTTCCTCTGGCAGTGTTACGCCGCCCCTAGCAACCTTTACTATAGGGAAAATTTAATGGCATCGCAGGTGGGAGCCCAGCAGGGGGACCCCTTAGGGCCACTTATTTTCAGCCTGGCTATCCATAAACTAATAAAGGCGATTGGAACCCCTCTTAACCTATGGTACCTCGATGATGGCACCATAGGCGGCCCTCCAGATGTCGTTGCCAAAAGCATCGCGGAACTGTTTCCCAAGCTGAAAGAAGTGGGCTTAGTAGTGAACAGAGCGAAGTGCGAGCTCTTTCCCTGTAGCGCTTCATTTTCAAACCATACAAAAGAGCTAGAAAATTTAATTCCTGGAATAAAAATTATAGACAAAACAAAATTATACCTTTTGGGATCTCCGATTTTTGAAGATGCTGTCGCTGAAGCACTACAGGCCAAGCGTGAGCTCCTCTTACAGGCTAGTCAACACCTGCGACAACTGCCGGCTCACGCAGCACTTACTCTATTCAGGAGCTGCCTGTCCTTGCCTAAGCTGGTGTATACAATGAGAACGTCCCCTACCTGGTTGTTCCCCAACGAGGTCAAAATGTTAGACGACAGCCTCAAACTCATTTTAAGCGACGTTCTCAATGTAGACCTCAGCGAGGGACAGTGGCTACAGGCCTCTCTGCCCGTGCGCCACGGCGGTCTGGGTATCAGGAGAATGGCTGATGTGGGCGTCCCAGCCTTCTTGGCATCGTCCTACGGAGTGATTAAACTTGTCACTAGTATCTTGAATAACCAAGGTGGCAGCTTAATCACTTTCACAGGCGAGGCTCTGACGGCTTGGACACAGAGATGCCCCAACACCGCCCACCCTGACAATCCAACCGTGCAGCGCCTTTGGGACGAGCCGGTTTGTAAAGCCGCCTTCGCCAGTCTGATGGAGGCAGCATCAGGTGTTGACGTAGCACGCTTAAAGGCCGCCTCCTGCCCCGAGTCTGGAGCCTGGCTCCAGGCTCTTCCATCTCCCCAGCTCGGTACGCTCCTGGACAATGACTCATTACGGATTGCTGCTGCTCTGCGTCTGGGCTGCAGAGTCTGCGAAGCACACAGCTGCCGTTGTGGTGCTTCGGTTGACTCTGCAGGCCACCACGGTCTCAGCTGCGTGAAATGTCCCGGTAGATTCCCGAGACACCACGCATTGAACGAGATAATTCGCCGAGCTCTGGTGTCCGCGAACGTACCCTGCGCCCTAGAGCCTCCAGGCCTCTGCCGGACAGACGGGAAACGCCCCGACGGCCTAACTCTCGTCCCCTGGGACAAGGGGCGAAGCCTGCTCTGGGACGCCACTTGCGTAAGTACGTTTGCGGCATCACACTTGGCGAAGACAATGCGTGAGGCGGGATCAGCCGCTGAAACCGCAGCTGGACAGAAACACCTAAAATACGCAGAGCTCAAACGGCAGTACCTTTTTGTCCCTTTTGCGGTCGAAACCGGGGGACCATGGGGCAAGGAGGCCAAAATCTTCATCCGGGAGCTAGGCCGACGCCTGCGGGAGCGCGGGTGTGATCCCCGCTCCGGAGCGTACCTGGTACAGCACATCTCGCTCGCCATCCAACGCGGTAACGCCGCGGGCGTGATGGGCACCTTCGAACCAGGTACGCTTCGGGGTGGACTTTTTGATTAGGATTAGTTAGTTTTTAAGTTTAGGTGCGTAGGTATTTATTAGAACTAGTTACCTCAGATTTTAATTTATAAAGTGGTACAGACTTTACGTGTAAAGAAACGTATGTGCCTCTTGATTTAGCGCCCTCTACATGACAGTTAAGGATTCATAGAAAATTTTCCTCAGAAAACCCTTTCTCAGGCCTCTTTTTTAGTCCAGATTGATATATTTTCTAAAACATGCTGATTTTTTTTGTTTCTTCTAAGCAGCAACACTGGCATGGCAAAACGTTATGCAGTTTCGGTTCAGATCTGGAGCCTTTAAAGACCCATTCAAAGATTTACCGGCCGTAAAGTTTAAGTAGGCGATTATATGAAACAGCTTCCCGAATGCTAAGCTATGCTATACTATGCTATGCTACACTAAGCTATACTACACTAAGCTATGCTATGGAAACTTTAACTACTGAGCTTATTCTATGGATAGGTATCCGTTTAGGTAGGAGTAGAAACTGTATGAATATGTATTGTGTTAAACTTATGCTTCGAAGTGATTTAGGGACACGTGTCTGCTACATACAAAGGTATCTGTGTGAGTCTTACATATATAAATATTCTAATTGTAGGTACCTATCCTTATCCAATATCCTCGTCTAGTAGAGTTAGTATGTATAGATACCTATAGTAAGTAGCTAAAAATTGTAAATAGCGACGTAGTGACTCTACATTTTGTACTCACTCAAAATATTAATAAAATCAAATTATATTTGGTTGTTGATAGAAACTCTGATTTCCCCTTTTAAAGGGTGCATATAAATAAGACGTCTGAAGGCTTATTATAATTTCTAAATGGAAATTTTCTGAAAACGTCTCTACAATTTTTCTTCGAGAAGCGCGGAAGCACCAATTTCGAGATTTCACAGCGGCACGTATGCCTGAAATAGTTGGAGGGAAAATAGCCGGCGATAGAGTTTAGAGCTCTTCAAATGGCGGCGGCAAGTGCGGTCTAAGTTATAGCGCGCCATAACCTGGGGTCGAAAGTTGGCGGTTGTTGGATCGATACGCAGGTTTACTTATCCGTGGACGCACACCGCACCGCATGCCGGCCGGCGGACCGGACACGTCGCGTGCCACCGACAATACAAAAATATCGATCTACCCACAAAGCCGCGTCACCGCAATCAATATACCTTTCCGCCCGTGCCTAATTACCTACGCCCGCCTACATTACTCAAACATCCGTAAAAAGCACCGTAATCACCCTATGCCATAAAGCCTCCATGATAACAACCCTGAAAAATAGCGCATACTGAATCATTGAAAGCGCACAGGAAAACGCTTCATTGTAAACGTTTTATTTAATTTTCCCTCCATTTACTTTTTTATAATTTCTGCCGGGCATAAAAAACGATCCGCCGCCGCAGGAAGCGCGCATACACGCGTAGCCGGCCATATCTAGACGCACACAGGGACGGGAACACCTGTCTCGGGAACGAAAGGTGTGCTCGAGCGAGGGCGAGCGGGAGGGCGCTATCGGGAGGCCTCGCGAGGGACAGGGAGGGCCGGTGCGCGCGCAGCGAGCCGGCACGCCCGCCGCGCGTCCCGCTCGCGCGGCGCGAGTCCGCCCGCGAGCGAGCTGTCAGTCTTTCGCGCGCAGAGGCAGCGCTTGTATGTGCCGCCCTTTGCTCCGACGCGACCGACGCAGTGTCCGTAACCGGTGTTCGGAAAATTGTGCATGTGCGTTTTCCGACCAGAGCAGTGTGTGTGATTGTGAGATGTGCTATTGTTTTCTAGGTAACGGAGGTTAACATAGAAAAAAAGCAGCTGGATGCGTTGTATTTACCGATGCACTTGTTGGCGGTTCTTTAATTTCACTTTTATTAGGTTTCCCACGGAGGCATTGTAGGGAAAACAGAGGTGTGATGGCATGTGGTGCTGGTTTGAGAGTGAGTTTGTTCGCCGGCACATGCTTGTTGTGGCGAAGTTTCATTAAAGCACACGACGCTAGTGCGCACAAATTTATGATCCGTTAATTGTTGCCGCCGTTTTAGATAAGCTTAACAAACTGTAAAGTGCTTCTAACGCAACACTACCGGTTAGTAACGACATTACAATTACAGCCAAAATTGTAAATATAGCAAGTCATATAAAACAGAATCAGAATCAGGCTTTAAGTAAAAAATATATCAGCCCAAGTAAATGAAAATTCATAATAAAAAGAAAATTATGAACGCAAAAGCGAATACAAAAGACACGTTTTCCGAAGATACCGATGTGCGTAGAGAATAAGAGCCGAAATGAGAAACCAGCGAAGTCGTGTCATTCATATATGATACACAAAAGAGGCACATAACAATAGAAGCCAACGTAGTAATTACAGACACAGTATCGAAGAGCGGAGCACTTTTTGAAACCACACACATTGTACGAGGCAAACAATGAGAAAACTTAGTGGACTTGAAACTTGGGTAGTTACTCGTTGCTTGAGGTACCGATACACAGACTTCAAGAGAGAAAACCGATCTAATACATTTTACATAATTGAAAGACAAACCAGTTGTTATGGTCAATGAAGTAAAATGCGTGAAAAGTAGGAGATACCTACTTAATGGGAAGTATGAAAGTAAAAATCCTAACTACAATGTAATGACTATGACTGACTGATAACGCAGGGAAATATAAGTACCTACATACTCCATTTTTGCTAAAATGGAACTTGATACACTGGCCAAAGAATTTGCGTTAAAATTATTTATGTTTTCGTCACGTTACAAAAACGTCATATTTCGAGATAAAAAGAATATTTTTATCTGCGAAGGCACGAAACTAATTCTACTTATTTTAATTTTCGCTGTAAAACCTGCCATGTTTAAACTCATACAGCTAATCTACATAACAAAACAAGATTTCTGAAAGCCATCTTCAAGAGTCTTGTAAGAGAGATTTAAAAAAATATCTTGTTGGAAATCAAGCGAGACAAGAAAAATGGTCTTACATTTTTTGAAAGCAAAAGTAATGAAACAAATACATCTGTGGAAGGAGATCTAAATTATACCTAATTATTATGAAGTTTTTCAAATAATTGTTTCGAAAAATGTCGAAATTAGTTCACCAGAAAGCGATACGTAAGAAGATATACCCAGTGTGCACTGTAATGACGGCTCCTATTACCCACAAACGTGGCTCCAGTTACAACACGATCACACAACATGTAATGCAACTGGTACTGCTATCGAACCAGAACGAAGCAATCGAACAACGAAACGATTATGACAGAAATGTGGCGAAGAAAATGGTATACGAAAGGAAAACGACAAGAGAGTGGCATTTAGTAGAGGTGCACCAACTACTAGTTTTGCCCGACTGGTTGACTACCGAGTAATTTAGATTAGTTTCTGACTATGAAAATAGCCGGCTGAGCCGATTATTACTTCGATCACTTCCAGCGTCTTCGTTTTGCAGAATTTGAGCCTTGTCTACCAACAAACAGCTGTGGTGTCATTTCAAACGGCCGTTCTAGTCACCGACTACAAAAACGGCCGACTAGTCGGTGCATCTCTAGTCTTTAGTAGTCGTCGTGTAATTTTTCACGGTCGGTGGTTGCACAAATGGCCGGTGTGACAGACAGACAGATGGCGGTGCGGACGCGGAGTGCGGACGTAATGCGTGTACCTACGGACATCGCCGCCGCCATTACATAGACCTTTATTAGGTCGGCATGCAAGCCACGACTCATGATTTGGGTGGCACCGTCGATCGATCAACGTGACTCGTGTATCAGAATTCTACCATGAAGGAAATATAGAGGAGAGTCAAACTACCTCACAAACCTCTTTAAAATATATAGCGCAACTAAAACGCAGAAGTAGAAAAATATGTGACACTTTTAAAATTTTTAGAAAACCAAAGTTATCTTATGGAGTATTTAGAAAATACTCGGTACACCTGGATTTAAGATCACCAGTAAACCAGCATTAAAGATATATCAAAAAAGTTGCGCTTTTTAGTTTAGGGTTGACTCTCTATTTTCTCCATGATGCAACCACGACTAGCTCAAATTCCTTTAAAGATATTTTATGGAACGATGTTCAATTCAAAAACACGGAAATAATGACGAATATTGACCCTAGAATTGAATTGCCCTTGCTAATTGATCCCAATGAATAAGATTGACCTCAGGAGCGTCATGACCATTAGGATTGGCTCCCGAAAGAAATGGGAGGTTAATCGAATTAACGAACAATGCTAGTCATAGTCACAGCCAGCTGTCATGGAGCTTATAGTCTGCTTTAATTTGATACAGAATGAAAAATCAATATCAGTACATACATACAATAAAATGAAGTCACTTTCCGTATATTTCTATCTGTCTGTCTTGGACACCGCCAACTACTTCTGCGCTGCGTAATGGATTTTGATACGGATTTTTATACGAAAGATTGATTCTAGAAGAAAGTTTTGGTGTATTAGAAGAAAAAGTCTTATTCCCACGGGAAAACCATGAGCAGCGGGTGCAACGGAAGGGCGGTCGCTTTAAAGCTATAAAACACAAAAATAGCATACCAATCAGTTTATCAAAATGCCACCGAAAAACGATTGTTTAGTAACGGCGCGCTTATTAGCCTTATCAAAGAACAAAGTATAACCGGTAGATTGCGTTTTATAGCTTGTATATTGCGAATAAACTATGCAATTGTAACAATGGCATTGTTTCTTTCAATCAGCAAAGTAAACCTTTTATTTATACTATCCGTTTCGTAGCAAAGAGTCGGACGTTACTTAAAAATAATAACGTTAATGCCTTTCATCCTTTAGATCTTGGCTATTTCTCGGTACTGCGAGGAGGTTTTATGTTATTACGAGGCTCCCACGACTTTTCAAGAAATTGTAGCTCTGCTGGGGGAGTCTTCTAATAATGTACTTTCAAGTACCTGTCGTCAATTTTCTTCGATCTCGCGGCGGCGCGGATACAAAATCCAGTAAAAATAATTTATCATCATTACATTTTTTGTCACACGTTCTCGTTGGAACATTTTTGTGGCGAGTCCACAACTCTATTGAAGGTTTTTTTGTTGTCAATCCATTCTGTACTTGGTAATTACTAAGGTCTATCGAGGTACAGTTGAGTACATTACAAGGCCTGCTATTGTGCTGGTTTCCATTGCGTCACGAAGCACCGATACCACGATCTTCAAACTAATGGTAGCTTGTTAAATTAATTGTTGCAGATCTAGATAGAGATCGGTGCATAGAAGTCTGCGTGGTAGATACCTCGCTTTAGTAATCCTTGACTACACAATCAGCAGAAATTGCTCAAGTGACTTCAGTTTTTTTGTTAAACAACAGAACTAGACAGAAACATTGCAAAAATATTTTGTAATTACTTTGCGATTTCCAATGTTAGTCGTTTTGTTACGGCTTAAAAGTTTGCACACCTGATTTGAAATGATTTGTACAAACAAAGTCGAACCATAATAATACATTTTCCTCCACGATATTGAGTTTAAAATAATTAGATGAGGACATCTGCTCAACTTATTTTTGTTAGAGTCATGAAAAGATTTTATCAAACACAAATTCGTTTTGTTGGCCAAAAGCGCCATTGAAAGGCATTGATTTGCAATAAAAATGTAGCTTCGTCACGCTTTCAGCACTGAGGCAGTTTCACAACCCGCAAATGACCCGTATCCGCAACGCACCAGAAAAATAATATTTTATACCAATTTCCACAACAAAAACAACTAATTTCTACCCCGGTACGAAATTAAATTTTATAGCACTCATAAATAAAAGGAAGTTTGGATGTGAGAAAATTCACACCACTATAAAACAGATAGTGGAAAAGCAAACGAGGAATACACATTTTTCATAAAACAAAATTTTATTCGCGAGGGTTATTCTAAAAATGCTTAAAACAGCGTGTTACCAAAAGCCGGGGCCAATGGTCTGCATCCGCACCATTTTACGGCGAATGTAAATATTTGCCGCAATAAAATCTATTTAGGTGATTAATTAGATGAAACATGACGTGTTTTCTTTCACTCAGCAGTCGGGACCGCTGCTCGCTCGGCCACTGAAAAAAAAAGAAAGAAAAAACCTTTTCAACTGTGGATTAAGTGGCTTAACGTGTTTAGTTAGGACATTTAATTAGTTTGCTCGTTATTCTTTAGCTTTACGTAATCCACAAATAGGTACTCCACGTCTGAGGCAATTGGGTTTAGCTCTTTACGCGATCGACTGCTTCGATTTTGTATGAGCACTTGCTTTGCTGACAAAAGTCTAGATCATGGCTTAACTTAGTAAAATACTGCAATTTGGCCGTTCTAACCACATTTGTAATTATCATTGCTAAAAATGGAAATGGTTTTAGAGACGTCTGTGAAACAGCTGATGTCATTGGCGGGCACAAAATTTCATTCCATAAACAGGTGGCTAGTGGGTGTTCTCATCCTAAGTGGGTAAATAGGCGCAATTTAGGCCACAGTCGGACTGATTCAGCGCTTCGTTCAGGCAATTAGATTCAATTCGCACGCCGCTCTACTATGAATATCGCACAAAACAAGAGTTCGTTCTCTGTACAAATTAGAGCGAGTACGTGCTAATTTTTGTTTGCTACTCGTTTTTCTTTTCTAGAACTTTCCACTTTCACTTATAACTTGCTATAATTACTTTCGCTGCTACTGTTATACATAGATATTTTTGTAGCTTTCAATTCTATTTTATTGACATTGTACTATTTGAGGCATGTCTGGCAAAATTTCATTACCAGAATGGGTCTATTGGTCGGAATTGTAAGTCCAGTACAGCAAATAAAATAGAATAAGCCTGTTATGTGCCTAGTTGAAATTAGGTATAGGTATTTATTTACAGCTCGTATTAGTACCTACTCAGGTTAAAATGGAATTTATAATATAAGAATCTTTCAAAGAAGAAAACCGTCTAATCTTTCCAATCATTGAAAAGTCACTTAAACATATTTATAGCGTCAATAAATCAGTTTTATCGACAGCTTATAATAAAATGAATACCATAAAAATGTAATAAATTATTACAGAAAATTTCATTTCCGAGAGTTTCAGTCTTCCGAATTTTCCGAGTAGAATCTCAGAGGAGGAATCCCTCCGAACGTACGAAACTATTTCTTTGAGCCCGTCCTCATAGTTTTCAAATTAAGTTAAAGCATTTTGTTGGGTTCGCAACGCGAATATATTACTTACCTACTTTGAAGAGCGGCGAGCGCTCCGGTTTCGACATCGATTTTAGGTGTAGCTGTGTAAAATTGAACATTGTTGTACGTATTTCAACAATAGATGCTTTTAGACATTTTGAGTGGGTACCTCCGTTTAGCTATAGACTGAAATTTTACTAGGAAAGGTTTTTAAAACGGAAGATAGGTTGGTGCTGACTTTTGCGCATTGGGTTTACGCGGCGAATCTGTTCTTTTAAAATATTTTGAGTCTCTACAAAAGTGAATTGAGTTCTTAATTAATGTTTTCTATAGTCTTTGGCTAAAGCTATTCCTTTCCTTGTCTTGTTGCATTAGTTTTTAATAGTATTTTTTTTCCTATTTATGACCACAGATTACGTTAATTATCTTTCTAAAAAGCTATTTCATTCAAATCTTCTATCTCTATAAATATGTAGACAGTACAGTTACTCAACTATACAAACTATGCATTGCATATGCCCATAATCACGTTATTCACACACTATGGCTTCTTTGTCTACTCTATCTGCACATTCGTCGAAATCGCTTAGTTTCCTTCGAACAGTTTACTTTTGGACATCCAGTTTCTATAAATGGACTTGATGACTCAATTGGCACTGAAATGACATAACCGATGACAATGCAGTAACTACATCATCTGTTGGGTTTTAATACGCAATAGTTGTCAGAGAATCAAAATAAAACTACTTTGAAATATTGTTTGTTGGTTGTAATGTTGTTAATGTTTTCAAAACATTGCTAAAAATTAATACAGTCGTAAGATATTGCATTGTGTTGAGCGTGGGAGAGTCTAGAAAGAATTGCTGTATGACAAAAAACAACAGCAAATTCTTGTACTGGTTCCTCCATTTCAAAGTGTGCGAAAAGACTTTGAATGAATACTATAAATATAAACAACATTTGCGTGGTAATATATTGCATTGCGTGGGTGCCTCAATGTATTATTTTTCTAAATACTTCACGTCTGCCAATTCGGTTACCACAAGATTTAACAAATTTCGTGTTATGATAACTTTATGCTTCTGTATTGCAATTTCTTACGATAGCAAAATCTCGTCTTCATTGTTGGTCTAATCATCTTGACCTTTTCCAGTTTTACAATATTAAGGAACTAAGGCATCTACAAAAGTAGTAGAAAAATGTGTGCAATAGGTGAAAAATTTCGTTTTACCAGTTGTAGTCAGAATCAGAACAGACCTAATTTTAAATTGGTTCATCCGTTTGGTTATGTGAGTGATATCACTGACAGACCTATTACAGATACTCGAGCGAAACGTGGCTTCAAACTTGGTATTTTACCCCATTTTCTGGAAAACTATGTTGAAAATATTGCCACTACGGCCGCATAGCTTAAAAACTTCAGCATGTTTATGGCGTACGGTCTTATACAAACTTGGTCACGATAAAGTCCGTACTTCGACGGATCTCCGGGGACTTACAGTTATAACAAATGGAAAGTGGGAGAGTTCCCAGTTTATTTACGGGACCAGCCACAGCATAAATACAGCAGGATTAAACTGGTCAGGAGAAGGAAATGGAACGTTGGTGCGACTGTAGTGAAGTACTTAGTGTTGAGTTTATGAATCGCATTGTTTTTCGCTGCAAGAGAAATTATAACTAGCGCAACTAAATTTGCCAGTGGTCACAATTTTTGATTGGTTTGTTTATATATATTATTATTGACATTGCCTATAGGCAAGCAATTTGTAAATTCGATTGTAGGTATTTCGGTGCAACAAAATGTCATGCTTTACGTCACCCTGTGTAGTAATTATTACATCAATATTTCAAATAATTGTTATTGACATGTTCTCATCAGAATAAACCACAAAAACAAGCACCGGCCAGTTTTTTTGTCTTTGACCTTCTTCTCACTTACCTTTCAATCTCCTGATACCTGTACGAGGTCTTGGAAAAGTTGGAAAATCTTTGCGTGGGTCACCTACTAAGTTACTACTTAAGTATACTCATACTCGTGAGGCTGAAACTGTGTCGACTTTTGAGGTATAGGAAACCTTCAATATAAAGTTTCCTCAACCTACAAGAACAATCAAGATTTTTATTTCCCTTAATTGACAAGTTCCTTAAGCTGAGTAACCCAGTAAAACCTTACGGCCTAAATATTTTCTAACAATACAAAGTATAGCATTATTGTGTGTATCCAAGAGCGCCTCAGGTGTCCGGTCAGTATGTGAAGTGAGGTACTCTAGTTTTTGTTCCCCAGTTAGTCACGCCGGAACAAAAACTGTGGCCTTGTGTTGCGTACCACTAATGTTCTTACACGTGATTTTGTTACATTAATCTTTTTACTGAGAGTCTCTTTGATGCTTTTTTATAGACCACATGAGTGGTCTAGCAAATACGTGTGTGTTTTTGCAAACTTGATGATCAGTTTTGTAATGTGTCTTTTCTAAGCAAATCAAACTGCTGCTTAGATATTGATTAGATAGAGTTGATTTTAAAATCGAAATAATAAAATACTTATGATTCTTAATCCAAACGCAGTTTATTACATAGGTTTAAGGATATGATAATCATCATACAAAGTAATATTTTACTTCCACGCAAGTTGCGCTACGTAAAGCCTTAACTTAGTATTCTTTTGCATTTTTCTTGAGAAAATATTTAAGTACGTTAATGTTGGATCTTCTAGATTGTCTCCGAGACAATTTTTGCATGTTGTTTTATAATTTTCTGTCATTGTTTCTATACCATTTTCTCTTTTCTGAAGTTCAGTAATATTTTCAGCTTTATTATCTAGTGCTTTTTTTACATCATAATAATCATCAGTCACGGTCACTTTACTGAAATGTTTGTCTGATATCATCAGTCCAGCGTTTAATTTAGATGCTTCTAGTATATTTATTGCCATAAAGACACCCACACTAGTGCAATCACCACTCTTTGACATTTTTAAAACAGCTTCGTCAATACATGCAAATATAGCTCCTATAGTTACTCGAATAAAGTTGTTAATAGAATTGTAGATAAGTTTATCGATGGTGAGATGAAGCTATGATCTCAAGGCGTTCCCAAGGACGATCTTACTTGTTGCTATATTTAGAGTTTGAGCGCTTTGAAGTCTTTCCGTCAGAATTGTCTAAACAAACTTTAGAGCCATACGCTCGTTGGGCTGTGATTTATTGATATGTCAAGGCTATTCGTTGATTGTTACGGAAAATAAAAGTAAAAAAAACTACTGCGGTTTCGCTACGTTTGATTCGCAACCATCCAGCTGCCTTTTACGTAGGTATATCGATCTAATTAAATGATTACTAATAGAACTACACAACTACCTTAACTTTGATTATGTATATTAATGATATTTTTCTCTTTTGTTACAGGAGTGGTTTACACACAGATGATCATCTCAGTGCTGAAGCACTGAAAATCTAAAAACAAAACATTTACTTAGAGACGCGTAATCTTTGTTAAATCGACTGTTGAGTCAATTAATAGACGTAATCCGACGTGCTTAGAGGCGCGCTGCTGTCGGTGCGCCGATATCGATACCGCGTCGCCCAGCGCGCGGATCCTCGCCTGCAGCCCCGCTCAGTGCTCGCCGGAGTCGCGCGACTCGGCCGGCACGCCCCGCCACAGCCGTGGATAACCTCGGCCAGAGCCCGATCCCGGTGAAGAGGCTGCACGAAGCGCTTCAGAGTGCGCAAGTGAAACGCCAGCGGCTCTCCCCCCCGTACCCCACTCCCCCACCGTCCCTCCACCCCATCCACCAGCTCGCCGTGCACCAACACATCAAAGTGCAGCAGAGCATAGTGCAACAGAGCATCGTGCAGCAGCACCAGTTGAATCTGGCCCACCAGTCGCTGCAGAACTTGCAAGCGCAACAGAGCCTGCAAGCTCAGCAGAACCTGCAAGCGCAGCAGAACTTGCAAGCTCAGCAAAACTTGCAAGCCCAGCAGAATCTGCAAGCGCAGCACAACTTGCAAGCGCAGCAGCAGAATCTGCAAGCGGCGCAGAGCCCTGTAGCGACGGGTGGGTGTGGTGCGCAGTCGGCGGCAGGAGCGACCCAAGGCGCGCTGGTGCCGCCGCAGCAGCCCTCGCCGCGGCCCGACACCCCGCAGCACAAGAACATGGAGCTCGCGCTGTGCCAGAGCATGGACTCCGTCAACACCGCCACCACTGAGGAAGAGGTATGTACATTTGAACTCTCTTTTCCTGTAACGTTTCAGATTTGCATGCCTTTGTACGCCTGAATAACATTCCTGCCAAGTACCAAAATGCTTTGTGAATTGGTAGAGCTATTCTTAAACCTCGCCATAAATTATTAATAGAAGCACGAATCATCCCGTAAATCCGTTTTCGAAGTAAACTTAATGTATCGCTTAAGCGATTTGTCATCGTACAATTCTAAAGTAATGCCAGGGAGGCGCGGCTCCGTAGCCGTTACAATGGGGAAAACGTTCGGATATACAATAAGCATTCGCTAACACAATAAAAGGAAATTTTCCTCGCGACGACGGCAGCTGCGGAGCGAAAGATTATATTGCCTTTACCTTACAATGTATTGTAACCCTTATTTCCAATAAGCGAAGGTCGTATTCAGGGTGGTTTGTACAAGTTTATCGATATGTCGGTGACAGCTCTAGGGGCCACACGGCGCCATGTCACTTTCGGGCAGGATCTCGACTTGTTTTCTGCAAACGTTTCCATTTCATATTTTGTAGTTGCTCTATATTTTTTGAATAAGTTATTTTCCATGCTGAAGCAATCGGGTTGATCGTTTCGTTCGTTTTGCAGTTTTGCTTGGCATTCATTCCAATTTTCTTTTTAATTTCATTTCAAGTAGCACAAATACCAACAAAAAATGGCACGCACATAAACTTCAGCTCGTACAAAATCTGGGTTGAAATGCAAAGCAGGAAACGTTTTTACTGGCGGTATAAATGTTAAGTCGTCGACCCAAAAACGGAGTACCTACACCAACTTAACAAGGGTAACCCTGAAGAAAAAGCTGTAAAATCCTTAGTGCAAACTAAGAGAGGCGCCGAGAAGTGGGCAGCGGCCGAGTTACAGAGACAAATAGAGTAGATGTCGCTTCAGCGCTTTCAGCCACTCCCTCGTGTACGGACAGCTTTATAAATAGGTTGTTTTACCCCCAAGCTTCATTGCGCCCCTCTTCGTAAGCCTTCAGGCATGGCTTGAGGGCTTTTCCTGTTGCTGACCCCCCTTATGCAGTGATGAAGTTTTGCTTCGAGTCTAATCTCGTGACTTTGCGCCTCAATGTGCTTTGAAAAATATTTTTAACTACTTTTTTTACTTAATAGTCATTAACAATATTCTAAATTCCCAATAATTTTGTCTTTTTCTGTCTGGTCTAATAACGTGATATCCTTTTGATTACACCTCTGAAACCCCAGCGGATATGAACATTGAACGCACGTGTTTGGAGAATTAGGCAAACAACTGATTTCAATTAATTCAGCCGCTAGCCAGCCAGCCATTTTATTTCAAAATCGGAATCACAGAGAAAACTCGAAGCGGCGATCGGATATGAATAAAAAACAAGAAAATAAAAATAAAAACGTGGGAGCAATCGTAGCAGTGATATTTGCAAATTGAGTCCTTTGAGAGCTGCATGCTTATTGATATCTCCTTGCTATAACGGCGCCGGATGGTCACTGGCTATGCTCTAGTAAGCCATCGACCGGGAGCAAAGTGCACTTAGAACCTTTTCATCGCGTTTGAATGTGCACTAGCTTTTTGTTTTTATATGCCAATACAAATTGAACTAGTTACTCTGAATAGAGTGATCTATTAGTTAGCGTTGGTGTAATATCCGGAGCTTTGCTGCATCAAGGAATTTTCACTTGAGTGTCAAACAGCTGCCTTTTGCTACCTCATTTTCAAAGCATTACTTACTTGCATAGTAGTCAGTTAATTAAAATAGAAACTATATTTTGCTTTAAACTTAGCGCATTTTTTACCACAGGTATGTAGAGGTATATTGTCTACAATCGAATAAGCCTTTACGTTAACTTTGCTGCAAGCCGATAGTAATCTTAGCGACCTGTCTGGGGTCAGTGCGGGGTCCGGTCTAAGCTTGCTTGTGTTGATTTACCGCTGCTTTGATGTGAGTTCGTGCGCTGGCAACACCGGCAAAGGGGTATGGCAACACTCGAGCGGGGGGAGTGTAAACACGGCCTTTTGCTTGGAAACTACCAGGCGCGGAGCAATCAGTCATGCGGGTAACTGTGGGCATAGGTACATTTGCGCTGCTAGGGGTTTCACGACCATTTTGTATAGTGACTGTACCTTCAATGATGCTAAATATTGCTACAATGAGCTACGTATTGGAATTGGAAGACGGAAATCTAATGGCACGTAGATAAACATAGAGTAAATGATGCGAAGGGGTGCAGAAATGTTGCTACCAATTATGATGTGGTTCTGGAGAAGGATAGACAAGAAAAGTGATATTTTGCGGAAAACCGTTGTCACTGAAGAATTTTCAGGTTTCTTCAATGACAACGGTGTTCCGCAAAATATCACTTTTCTTGTCTATCATTCTCCAGAACCTGAAAACTAAGAGCGATATTTCATATTTATGTCACTTCTGCTAGAACATCATTTACCTACACAAATTATCCCTAGCGAATGCCTTCAAAGTTAATACAAGTCAATATAACTATAAGTAGGTGTGTTGAACTATGTTCGCGGTGTTCATAGACTTCTCGGCTGACTACGCTCAACTTCCCGAGTGTAGTGAGTGGGGATTTCGCAGTTAAGCCGCCAAGTTTAAGCCAGCACACGTCTGGCGAATAATATCAGGGAAAAATCTAGAAACTGAAGACTAGTTACTTTAGTTTGAAAAACTGACGTGTAGGTACCTATAGATTCCTAGTAGTATCACAAAAATCTTATACCTAATCTTTTTTTTAAATAGTAGATAGTAGAGTCATCGAAACATTTTTTGTGATTTGTATGCGGAACATCAGAAAATATTTTTTGTCAGCACATTTCTATAACTGAAGTACTTGCTTACCCAGTTAAAACATGATTTATGTTGAATCTATCTGAATCCTATTACAAATATTACAGCAATAAATATTTATGTAATGAAAATTCTCAGCAGAAGGTGAATTGACGATATTTTTCGTAGAAACAGCGTCAGTAAGTATAATATAAACTTTGTTAAACGTCTTCTCAGAACTCTGCGTAAACTAGATTCTTCACGGATAGAAAAACATCGCCAACATGATCCCATATTAGATTAAATTGGTTAGCAACAACGATAAACACGTGAAAAACATGCTATTTTGCCGCATCATTGGCGGAGACTAAAACGCGAGCTTTTTAGAGCTTTTTTTAACTAAGCACAAATCAAGGTTGAAGCTAATACTCTAATAATGTTCTGGTTGTAGAAAAAATAATAATGTAGGTACTAAGAGTAAAGAATGAGTCCAAACTTGCTATCATCGCGCTTAGTGGGCTTTTAGGGTAGGGTCTGTCTGTAGATAAAGCACTTCCTGAGATCTAGAAATTTGATTCAAATGAAAGATTCAAATTACCTACATTTGGTAGGTATCTCCATTGAGTAAATGAAGTGAATCAATAATTTGATTAGGTCCCACGATAAACAATATTCAAACGAAACCTGTTGGTTCGGTTCAGTAGAGTGTAGGGTATACCTATAGAGAGGGTGTAATGTAAAGGCTACGTCACACCGCCCCGCCGCCGCCGCCTGCACAGACACGACGCGACGCGACGCACGGCGCCGTCTAGTCTGGCGCCGAACTACTGCTTTCCTTGAACGATCCTTGTCTGTGTTAAACTTAAATTTATAACGACAGTTCCTATGCTTTTCCGATACGGGACATTGTGTTTTGTTGAGAACTTCACATTTTTATTCAGGTTAATTGTATTTCTTGGTATTTAGGTATAGGTATGTTCAAATAGCTGTACAAAGTAATAGCTGAAATCATACAACCAATAGGTGCTGAACGTATTTTTTGGACGGCTCTATGAACAAAAGTTGTTTGCAAAAGTGTAACTTAGATTACGATCCGTTAATTTTCTAATAAATTTTATAATATTTTTGAGCCGTAAAAAATGTAGAGAAATATGCTAGCTTTCTTCTTACAGTTCATTTCTATCGAATCCGGTTCAAAATTAACAATGCGTTCAATTTATTTATTCCAATAATAGCCTCCATCTGAATGAAAGCAATCATAATCTCACAAAATACGTTTGTATTTTCATCGAGTATTTTATTTTTCTCAAAATAACTCCGTATCTATTGTTGCTACGAAATAAACCAAGTAAATCGAATCCACTTTTCAAATAAAATGAGAATTACTTCAGTAATATTGCTCAACAACTATTAAGTAAAAGACTTTAAAAAACAGATTGAGGTAGGTACGTTTAAGAATTCTCTAGTAGGTTTTGCTTGAAAAAGGATTTAAGTTGTTCTTCAAAGGTATTCAATCGTCCATAATCTCCATTAAGACTACAACTACAAACGATCAAAATAGATTGTTTACTCAGCCAGTTAATGCCAATTTGTTGAGCTTACACTTGAAATAAGTGTCTTCTTACGCAAAAGTAATCGAAACTGTTGCTGACGATACCATACCTACAGCACAAGGAAGCATTTAAATGCTTTCACTCCATTCTCAAAAAGCCTTTAAGTATCTGCCAATAATACGCAGATCGAACGACGTCTCCATTGGAACTGAAGAGAAAATTATTACCGCGCTCAAGCCCGATCGAGAGACCTTCCAGAAATTCTGCGAGAATTCCCGCCGAGTGGAATATAGACACCTCGGCCGCTTCAACAGTTTGTCCACCTAATTTGTTCGTCGTCTCTCGACTGTAAAAACAAATAGCTGCTCCCGTATTTCCCGCCGGATAAAGAGGGCTGTATTCAGAGCTAACGATGAAAAGAGAGAGATAGTTTCGCCGGCTCCGCTTTTCCTAGCTTGAATGGGCGATTGCTGGTTACGTCCACGCTTTTGTCTATCACTCCCGACTCTTGTTTGTCAGATGTTGCGAAGAGGTTCCTTTGTCCATTAACTGTGGAATAATTAATCGAGATCTGTCTATCTAGTGTTCCCGGCTTGGATTACCCGCCGGAAACTTTTAATTGAATTTGTACTCGATTCTGCCTTTTTGATGGGGGACGTTGCGCCCTCTAAAACAATTTTTAGGTTACGCTCAAAGTTTCACTTATGGATTTACCTTCCAGGCGTAAAGTTTCTTGTTGAATTTTTAACGCTGAATATTAAAATTGTTAATTTTCTTTTGTTAAATCAACTAATTAAAAGTTTGGTATCGCTTCAGATAACTTTTCTGCTGGTATGTAGAGTTCAGTAGAGTTTGACAGGAGAAGGTTCGTACCTATATTTAGTTTTTTTGGTGCAAGGTGCAAGAAGAAGAACAGTGATTTGTTTGTCAATAGGAGTCAGCTTAGTCGTAAAATGCACATAAGACCACGACTAGTAGCCGAGAATGGCGCGGTAACAGTTTTCCGATGCGCTGAGCGCAGCTCGACAGACGCCTTTGCACCTCGGCTCACGGCCGATCGCCCGCGGGAAAAAGAACAAAACCCGCCTATTTGATGTTTTAAAGCTGTAAAAGGAAAGGGAGTTAATTAACCGTACCATTGGGGGAAGTTTGCTTGTCTTTAACTAGAATTTGAAATAGTTTTGTGTGGTTTAAGGTTTGAATGCGTTACGTTACTTTTCAAGTGTCTGAGAATGGCATGAGTTTTCTGGCGTACACGTTAACTATAATTATGCGAGACGTCAACAGCCAATGATAGCCTGACTGTTTGTAGTAGTAATGCAGTTTCTTCTGTTGTTCACAAAAGCAACGCTGCATATCTCCATAATAGTAAACCTCACTTTGCTAATGCTGCTTCATCTTAAAGTCCCATCAAGTTGATGTGTGCTCCGTAAGTACTCTCAGAACGAGCCGTATTGTGCTCGGTAATGGCACTGAAGTAATTAAGAGTACTACGGTAGTAGGTATTTATTGTGCATTGTGCAACCGTTGGAAGCCAGCCAAAATGGACGCAAGCTTTATGAATCACGGCCAGTGTAATTCGATGATATTGTTATGCTGAGCTTGACAAAATGTCGTCCACGTAAGGAGCAGTCGTAATACTGACCATTTTGCAGGAAATGTTGTTTCGATAGAGCTATAAAACCACCTGCATTATCGAGTCAAACTCTCAGACCACGAATAAAAACAAACGTTCAAACTACTCCAGTAGGTCCAACAAAAACCGTTGAATACTCCTCTCCAGAGCTTAAGCTAAACGAAAATCGTCGGACAATGCCGACGGAGACCGAACGAACCGTGGAAGTATAATCCGGAATGCAAGACGAAACTCGACGCCCGCATTGTAAGCGGAAAATCGAACTCGAATGTCGCGGGACGAACGCCCTTTGTGCACAATCAATGGCCCCACGATTGCTGATAACTTTCCTCCAGTCTGGCAAGTTTAAGTTTCGAACTGCTTCTCGGGCAATAGTGGGCCAGATCCCCCCTCTTAGCGAATGATAGCTTATAATTGAGCGGTAGAGTTTCGGACTGCCAAGTTTCTGCAATCTGCAGCGGATCTATCTTTGCATAAATCTACGTTTGCGATGTCCGTTGTCATCATACTTCATCGCGGCCGGTTTCTCTGTGACGAAAGATCCACGATTTCTCCTTTCCCGGCTATCTAGCGAGCGGCAATTGGCAAACGTTCCACGAATCGCGATCGCCGAGGCAGCGAGAGCTCTCCCCTAACAAGGTATTGCACGGACAATAATTCCCAATCTCCTTGTTACTGCTCAAATTAAGTTGGCCCGTTGTGGTCACGTACGGGGTCGTCTTGTTTGAAATACGAAGGAGCTCATCGGCCAGGCTCGTTAAGCGTTGGAGCGTGCTTTTATTACAGCGAGCGTCGCTGATACACTCCTCTTGAATATTAAACCGGCAGCACTGGGTCATGCATATTGTCCCGTGCTCCCATACCAATAACCGCGACGCACAATTCGATTTAACGAGGCGGCGACTGAATGAACAACGTAATCCTGAGCTAGATACTCGGAGCGACCGCGAATTCGTGCCCCTTTTGTTAGCTCATGCAATTCGATCGAGCTACATGGTATCAACTTATATTGGTTTTTCTTAAAAACTGTGTTGGAATCCAGTACATCTTGATTCATTACATAGTGCGGCTTGCATAGAGATCCTACTAACACAGCAAGAGTACTTAATGGTGTGATGTTCCGTCTCTAAAAGGGCATGACCTTACATTAGCTTCCCGCTGTCTGGACATAAAAGCGTGATCGAAATATTAATTAGGTTTTTAGTGACAAGTGTTTCCCATTTTGGGGCTTCCACTGTTATTGGTCCTGATTCTGAACAAGGGAGAACGAATGGCCTCGTTGCCTGTTTGAATCTTAATGCGGGTAGGTCGAATAATGGATTAATGTTACTAATATAAAGGCTAAAGTTTTTGCATGTGTTTGTTAGGACTGTCCGCTGAAACAGCTTTACATGTACAGTTAAAGTTCAGAAGAGGAATAGAGGACACCAGAAATAACATAGGTACCTATCTTACATACCATAACGTCTTAACACAGTCATACCATATGTCTTTACAACAACTATTATGCAAAAATCTATTACGCAGCACGGATCTACCACCGAAGTAAAAAGCCAGTCAAAATGCCTGCATGAAAAGCAATGTTCAGCAAAGATTCACGTCCAACTGTCTTGTAACTATTCTCTTAGCATTCCTAGCAGTCTGCTAGTAACATTTTATCGTTTATGCGACACCAGGGCACCAGGGCCTGCAGACAGTAACGAGGTGCAGAAACTCGCTACAGCTGTTCTAATCTGTTCTGTTATGTTTAATAAACACAGTGGAGATGCATAATTAGTCGGGGCAGGGCTGTGTGTGCCAACTAGTGCTGTGACCGAGGTACAGACGGAAGTAGGGGTGCAGAACTTGCATTTCCGCGGGTGGTAAACTCTAGAAGACGATAGGTATCAAAGGCGAGATTCCATATCCCTCTGGACCGCTCTGGAAGCACGCCGAAATCGACATCCAATCTTTCTATCCCAGGCCTCAGATAATCAAACTAGTTTTGATTACAGGTTTTTTAATGTAGGCGCTTTCAAATAAGTTCACTTCGAAGCTTCAGCCTAATAACTTGATGTTTCGTTGGAACTAACAAGCAAGCTTAGTGGCTACTTAGGGGTGGATTTGATGATGGGAAGCATGAGGAGAGAAAGAGCTAGAAACTATTACCACCACTACCTTCCTTATGTTCTATTTTCATTCAAGGAAGCAGATCCGAATGTGCGGAGTCCCGTTACAACACTAAAACCACGGCGTTGTGTACTTAGCGCTGTTTGGTAGTTTATGCGGTCGATTAGCGAAACTCCACACGTAGGAGCAGAGGTGCAAATTCTTCCGGAAGTTCCGCATTTGCTTAGGCCGGTGATACAACACTACTAGTAGCTGACTTTCATATGTACTCCAGTGTTTGATAGTTTATGCGGTCGATTTGCTTAATGTAATGTGACAATAGACAGACGGCTTCTGGTGATACTGGTGATCGATGGCGTTACGATTCAGTAAAGTGCCGAGTTGGTTACAGTCCGACTAGGCATATCACATTCTTCATTTGCTACAAATCCTACCGACTGCGTTTCGGACTAAGTTTTGGGCACTACCTGCGATACTGAACTGCAAGATAAAAGTCTGAATAACTTTGGACAAACCAAAGAAATATGAACCCTGGAGTTTGGTTTTAAAGTGCTTTTATGGCTCTACGAGTATAATATTGATGACATCTATATTTTATATTAAAGTATTTTAGACGACACTCATCGTCTCTTCTATCGTTATGACTTGTATAGGTACTTCTTTATGCTATCTGTCCATCTGGACGCTTGCTTTAAGTAGCTAATACTCAAGTAGGCGTAAGTAACTTGCTACTAGTTCGAATAGTTTGAATTCAATATGCGTTTCAAACTCGATTGCGCAGGATTGCGTTTTCGATTAGCATACTGTTCTGATCTGAGTCAGTGTCCATGATTGCAATTATCCTCAGATGGTCCATAGGTGATTGTTTTGTTGCATTAGATCGTAACAATTAGAATGCTGCTCATATTGTGCTCATGAGGATTGGAATGAGGTCATGCTGACCATTGTTTGTTCGGGTTAGATAATTTTTATGACAGTGTTGTTACTTTTTTTATAAAGTAGGTACCTACCTATATTGGTTCAGGATTTCTTCTAGCTCTTGTTCTCATAGAATTAACTCACAAACACAAGTTGATATCTACTTATGGCCTCCAACAAAAGTCCCTATTCAAGGAAATTTTCACTTATAAACAAACAAGAGTTCTTTAAAGTATGAGACAATTTTGGAATGACCTCAGTGATAGTGATTTTTTTCTGGGATACGTCCGAAATAGCTTCAGTCAAGGATGAACTTAGGACCTTTATTATGGACAAGTATCTGCTGCCTACTCTCGCTACTACCATCATAGAATTAACATAACACTAATCAGGCACTTATGGGTCATGCATGAATCATGATATTGATTAAATTTAGCTGCTGTTATTTGCCTGAAGAAACACCTTTATTACTGTAGACTAGGTATTACCTTACAGTATTAATTAATTACGTTTTATAGGTAATCGCAATTTTCACCGTCTATATAGCGTGCAGGAATTCTCATGAAAGATTTCTCTGTCAAGGTGAGACGTTCCGCTTTCGGACCATTTCAGTTCGGCCCACTGATTTTTTGATATCACTTCTGATTTTCTGATAATTTAGGTTATGAAGGAACAAAAATATCTTTCGAACAATAAAAATCACCGACCGAAGCCTTGTAACAATTTATTACCTTAGTTTTGTCGAACCTAAACTTTACCTACTTGCTGATGTTACGTACTTTTTCTAATAAAAATATAGAAAGTGGTCAGAGGATTAAAAGCAGAACGAAAATATTTATTTTTATTGACATTCGCTTCTGGCCCATTAAGGCTGAACTAAAGTGGTCCGAAAGCAAAACGTCTCGTCAAGGTATTTACAGAGGCATTGTTCTATTGTTCTGAAATCAATTTAAGAGTATAAAATAATACTATAACAAGGTTGTGTAATTTCTTATCATGAAGTGTAGGTACTTGTGCGTTAGTCTAGTCCAGTTTTATCGTTTAGGCAAATAGAGTGGTGAGTAATCCTTTATCTTGAATTCGTAGGTAATTGTAAATCGTTATATCCAAGGTTGTGAAGGTACCTGAATATTTTACGATACCTTAATATGGAAGATATATTCGTAACTTTGACAAAATGTGTGAGGCGAGATACAAACACAAAAGTATTCCTACTTAGTTGAAATCTTGTCGTTTTAAACTTTGACACCAGGGTTGACAAATTCTCTCCTCGAGATTCACAAAAATCTCCATAGTAACCGAAATATCACCAGAAATAGTTCAAGCTTATTCACTAGTATCGCTACTCCACTAAACTATGCCATTGATGGTAATGGGACCTCTCCCTTGCCCTATGGGGCATATTGAGCACTACAATCCGCACGATGACGCAATCCGCACGTCCCATAGATCCATAGTGTGTACCTGCTTAAACGCTCTGTTGGGTGCGGCAAAGCATGGGGCGCTGTTCACTTGAGTCAATCTAAAAATTCCACTTTGATAGGTTTCAGTTACCTAAGCCATAATGCTTTGGTACAAGGTCCGTCTACATTGGTTGACATCTCTTCTTATTACTTAGTGTGTTCTCGATGAGTGATATGTTACGTATGAAGCGCATCCACATATTTTTTTGCGCAAGAAGGTAATAATGTAGATAAATGTGACAGAGATGAGGCCCTTATACAAAACCCTTCTTATTTTGATTCGGCAAAGACTACTAAGTCTACCACAAAACCAGTATCGCAGACCTTTTCTCCGATCTAACAAGATAACACATCAAAAGCTGCTAAACGATAGGATTTCTTTTCAGAAAATGTCCAAAGAGAGCATGTGGGGTACACACATTTATGTATTTTATACGATACCGTCAAGATGTATTTCTCAAATTAGGATTTCACTTCGTAGGGTATATCATTTATGTTATTATTTTCAACTACCCACAATTTTGTATTTGTAAGATTCTTACTCGACATGGTATATACTAAATGAGCTATGTGAATGTTGTTAATGTATAGGTCTAATTTCTGAATAAACCATTCTCATCAGCCTGCACTTGGCTACAAGCAAAACCAGCTCTTTCATTTCACGCACACATCACCCAGCTCCTGCACCACACCTAAATTGGTGACCCACGACGCTCAGTGAGGGATAATCCTAAATTGGCCCTACATTGCACGCACGTTGCTTGTACGGGAATCCAAGTTGGACCCCGAGCGCTTGTGCGGGAAAGCTAAGTTAGCCCTGCGCACATTTTTATTTCAGCAATCTCCTAAAAAGTTCTCAAGTTTCAATAAAGACTATCGTCAAACTCACGCATCTTACAACTCTAAGCAATGGGCAATGATGAAAACAACACCAACGGTGACAACACCAACGGTGGAGATCGTAAAGACGACGGCTTTAGCATGCATAGCGTATCTATTCAATCGAGGCTATTGCCATTTTGGCGTACCTATCCACGCCTGTGGTTCGCACATTTTGAGCTGCTAGTCGAACCGAGCAGGAAATCGGACGACGACAAATTTCGCTACGTACTTAGCGTATTGCAGCCAAGCGATTTGCAACAAGTGGGTGATATTTTATTAAACCCACCCACAGCAAATAAATATCAGACACTAAAAGATAGACTACTTTCGGTGTATGAAGAATCTGAGACCAAACAGTTTCAGAAATTAATCAGTGGTCTTGAGTTGGGTGACGAAAAGCCTAGCCAATTATTACGCAAAATGAGAGAATTAGGGCATAACAGGATGCCTGACAGCGGTCTGAAACTTATGTGGATGAATCAACTGCCAGCACAAGTACGGGCAGTGCTATCTGTCAGTTCAGATTCGTCGCTTGACAATCTGGCAGTAATGGCTGATAAAATACTGGAACACACTGGGTCGGCTACCATTGCAGCCGTTTCGACACCTGCTTGCACGCCAGGCAGTTCCAAGCAGTCTAGCTCACAAGAGAGCATAATCGAGGCGCTAACAAAACAGATAGACAGGCTATCATTCGAGGTCGCTGAACTTCGTAAAAGGGACGAGCATCACACTTTTCGATCTCGTCAACATTACCGCTCGCGGCAGCGACAGCAGTCGCGCTCGCGCTCGCGTTCCAGTGGTCGTAACTTGCGCCACGCAAAGCAGCACAATGATGAAATAGAACGTGAATGTAGGTTCCATCGAAAATTTGGCGCTAAAGCCTATCGATGCGAGTCGCCGTGTAGGCATAATAAGAAAGCGCAGTCGGAAAACTAACTCCGGAACCGATCGTGGCGGGCATCGGCATTCCACAAGCAGGCAACCGCCTTTGTGTTTACGACAGAGACACTAGGGAACGATTCCTTATCGATACTGGTGCTGAAATTTCAGTAATCGCAGTACGAGGTAAACCAGCGCGTACATCGAGCAGTTACAGGCTATACGCCGCAAATAACTCACCTATCAATACATACGGTGAAAAGACGATTACGCTCAACTTGGGCTTACGTCGCAGTTTCAGATGGACTTTCATCATAGCCGATGTAAAGACATCCATCCTAGGAGCAGACTTCCTAGATCACTACAGATTGCTCGTAGACATACATAATAAAAGACTTGTCGATGGGATCACTGAACTATCAGTGAATGCAACCAAAATCAGGTCCGATCAAGGCAAAATATTCACGCTAAATAGCGATCATAAGTACTATGACATACTGAAAGAATACCCAGATGTTATTCGACCAATGTCATTAAACAAACCTGCAAAACATGACGTCAGACACCACATTGAAACGACGGGACCTCCGTTGTATTCGAAAGCCCGACCACTCACTCCTGAAAAATATCAGGCAGCCAAACAAGAGTTTGAGAGGATGATGGAAATGGGAGTTTGCCAGCCATCAAAAAGTCCTTGGGCAAGCCCACTGCACGTAGTACAAAAGAAATGCGGTGCATTACGGGTTTGTGGTGATTATCGCCGTCTAAATGCAGTTACATTGCCGGACCGATACCCAATACCACGTTTACAAGATTTCACATATCAGTTGCATGGTATGAGGGTATTTTCAAAACTCGACCTGAAAAGCGCATAGGGGAAAGTTGGACATATTGTACCAGTAGATTAATCGTACCATCCACACATTTTGCACTTAACGTACGTTTTTGTTTACTTTGGCAACATTAAATGATAGTTTACAACACCCAATAAACTAATGACGGTTTGTGACAGCACTGCAAATGAGACTATACATTCAATAAAACATAACAGGTTTGAGTTGACCCCGTTACTATTTTTTGGGTGTGGAACCTAAGGTTTTACGAAAGAACGGCAAGCTATTAAAAATTGCTATTTGATCACATTGTTACTTGGTTATTATCCTTTTGACCTAACTTAATGAACCAACGTATTCATTTGAGGTTTTAAAATGAAAAATATTTTTTGTAGAATGTGGTTTGTTCTTGAAATCGTACCGACCCGTAGTTTCTAAATCGTACCAAAGGATTGTTACTAAGATATTTCAGTTTTAGTCCTAACATAATGGATCTCTGATCTGAGAGGTGTGATTAGTTGTTAAAAGTGTGGAGATGGTAAAACAACATTGACACTTTTTTTAATGGCTTTGTTTCAAAAGAAATTTGCAATATTTCATTTTCACAATTTGTATAGCAATTTCCAAAGTACGATATAAAAACCTCGTGGTACGAATAAACGTACCGGTCTCTAAATCGTACCGATAGCAACTTTTTTTTGTAAACTATTTTGTGACGAAACTACTAACTTATTTCAAAAAACCATACTGGTACATCAGAGTTAATTAAATAAACTAACTAAAAAGCAAAACATCACAAGGATAACGTTAATAGTTTTCTCGCAAAACAAAATAGAAATTAGGGGGTACAATATAGCCAACTTTCCCCTACTATTGGATACCAATGGAGAATCCTGAAAAAACTGCAATAATAACGCCATTCGGCTTATTTGAATTTCGAGTTATGCCGTTTGGGCTACGAAATGCAAGCCAGACTTTCATGCGATTCATGCATGAAGTACTGAGAGGTGTCGAGGGATGCTTTTCCTACGTAGATGACATCTTACTGTTCTCCAAAGACGAAGCGTCTCATGAAAAAATACTCCACAATGTGCTAAAACGACTCAACGAGTATGGTGTTGCACTAAACATCGACAAATGCGAGTTTGGGAAAACTCACTTAGAGTACCTAGGCTACCAGGTTTCAGCGGATGGCATCGCACCGACACCCGAGCGGGTGAAAGCCATCTCAACATATAAAAAACCTGAGAATGTAGAAGAACTACGTCGCTTTCTCGGCATGATAAACTTCTACAGAGACTGTTTACCTCGACAGGCAGAAAGTCAATATGAACTAAATAAATACCTACACAATACTAAAAAGAAGGATAAGACACCCATAGTATGGACGCCAGAAGCTGAACTAGCTTTCGAAAAGTGCCGCAAAAGCATTTTGGAAGCAGTGACGTTATCTTACCCAGCTCATGCACCACACCTAAAAGCATCAGAACGGAAGGTCCTATAGGCGCTAGTATATTTCCACTACTAAAGACAAATGGTTGGTCAATGGTCGTGTGCGGACGAGTAGCTTCCGTAAAAGGTGTCATGATTTACACCATGTTCCGGTGGCTCAAACACACATGTATAATAGATGTACCTACACATGTAGATACTGTTACCACATCGAGACAATTTATGGACGCACAAGGTTTTATCAAGATTTATTATCGATTTTATGGTCTAGTCTATGTTATTCAATATTTTCTCCTATCTCCGTGTGTGTTTTTATATTAATAAATGGCACTGTTCCTTTAATTACATATTTAATTAATCCGCAATGTAGACTAAGTCTGAATCAATATGCCTGTTAACCAATACCCAGTCGAATTTACTCATGTAAGGGTTCTACTTTTACTGGTTTTCCATTCAGTCTTTACGAGTAACCAGTCTAAGATGATCCCTTTAATGATAAACGAATGGTTTTTATTTTCTCATCCCTTCCCGATTAATATTTTTTCATGTTCATCTAAGCAAATCAAATGATTCCATTGTGTGCACCATACAGTTGTTCGTGTAAATGATTCACAATGGTGTGTATACGTATGTGTGTGTGTGCATTTAACATTCGGCACGCGTGTCTCGGAGTGCGTCTAGGCGCTTACTCTGTGAGTTAGGAAGGTGCGATTCTACGAGAACCTAACAGGCGTCATTATAGTGGTGTAATTCCAGACTTATAGTGCCATTGGAGCGTATTATAACGTCGTTTCGGATTACTACGGTGTAGCGAGGTTATTGATGATCTGAGTTTCTGAGAAAAAAATGTGTTCTTCACGGAAATGAGGTGAAATAAATTGCGAGAAAGTATTACCTAGCGCATACATTTTCAGAAAACTTGAGTACCATATTGTGATGAATCACTACTACAGTCTACAGTGTAGCAAGGTTTTTGACGATCTCAATATCGAAGAAAACCATAGTATTTCTTTTACGGAAATGTGGTAAATAAAATTTCAAGTCTTCATGAACCTTGGCACAATTCCTACATTACAACATTTTATTTAACACTAAGAGAAGAAGAATTATACAAGTAATAGTGGTCAAGGGCCAAATGGTATTAAAATGTAAGTTTTATTACCTGACAATGAAAGTTTTATTATATAAACATCAGTAATGGTTTCTTTATTATGTGGTAGGCAAAAAAATGTTTTCAAAGTAGTAATAAAACGTCAAATGAATAACGTAAAAGATTAGGTGTAATTGTTTATGGCAATACACTCTGTCGGCTTTACGATGACCTATAATACAGTGCGACAATTTTAATCCAACTGTGTTACCCGATTTTAAAGAAAAAAGCGATTCTCTGTAAGATAAAATCTCAGCGTATTCTGTTGACAACTGAAAAAAAAATTAACATTATTTTTTTATTTGAGCTTATTGTTACTTACTACATAACAAATAATAATAGTACTATAAAATTATCTCCATAATGTTAAAAAATAGTGTAACCTACAGAAAGTATCCAAATAATCTGCAATTACTACAAATTTTCACGCTATCACGCTATTAAATGCTTCGTTTCTTTTTCTTTCTATTATTTTATTTGAAAATTTAAACTATACCAACCGTATAATAAAGGTGCCTAGTTGCCTACCTATTATTAACCAGGTTCGACAGTTTGATAAGTGGGCTATGGTCTGAGTAGCGATATGATTCGACATCGCCTCGTCGAGTTTGGCTCGCTACCAATGCGGTGTCGCCGCCCGCCGACAACCACTGACCGTTTGGTTTTATTTTATACTCTCATCAGGACCTTTAACGAGTAAATTACGGCATTTACAGCTAGACCCAAGAAATAGCGGCTCTAAATGTCTAATTCGCTGCGGCGACGGTGGTGGCCCTTATTAACCTTGTTCTGTGGGAAATTGAGATATCAGCGGCTTATTTTATACCTACCTACTTCTGAATGAAACCACTATGCGTGCCATTTGTCAATACCTTTCGTCATAGTCATATGGTGACGACGTTCAATTGACATTTCAGAAATTCAATCCTTTGAAATCAATGAAATAATAGCTACTAAATGCATCTACATTGATGATTTGCTTGGATTCATCAATGGTTTCCTGAGACTAATGTGGCGAATCACGAACACATTATCCTATTAAACTGTATATAGGTGAATCTGATTACGAAGTATTAAGTGGCATTAGCTTTTCAAGATAATGCTAGACGATGAGTGCAGCGTAGGAAGTAGGCACACTTAGATAGGTATAAGAGGCGTCTATTATATGTGCTATGAGAAGGTCAGACGTAAATTCTACTTACAATGCAGTTGTTTTGTCTTGGTTGTAAGATTTAAGAAAGTTTTATAGTATTTAAATCTTTTTAGTTTTAGGCCACCCTAATAAATGATTCGCTTTATAATAAAAGGAATTCCTTTTTCGTCCCAATTCGGTTCGGACCAAATGAACCGAAAAAGGAACCTCGAAATAACCAAAATATCATTTGTTTTTGAGATTCTTGTTTCGGCCCAAATTTTGTGTTGGCTTAACTGAAGTAGGACGAAACCGGATCGACCCAGCAAAATAACATGACTAGGTAATTATTACTAATTTTGACCAGTTCATAAGCCCTTAAAAATAGAAACTAATAATTGAACTGACTTGAAACACCTTATATGCGAATTCGTTTTTTTACTTTAAGGAACGTAATTAATACCGCTATCCGCCCAGTCCACAGATAGTTACACCGCAGTCGCAGATTTGTTTGGATCTCATGTTAATCTACTTGTGTGTAAACGTATTCACATATCATATCACATACAGTTGTTATCATCAACGCTTTGTGCCAGCCGTGATGTAATTTCGTCCGGATTGAATGAGAGGTAAAATAATAACGAAAATCTGAATACATCCGACGCGGTGCGTATGCGGGCGAAGGCTTATTATGTAAATGCTATCCCTCATGTGTTTTGTTAATAATATTGTACGCGATTCACACACTTCACCCTGCCTAGTGTCATGGTATGGTTATATACTAGCTCTTTTATTAACTACGAAGTTGCTGCATTTATTGTGGAAATCCAAGAAATAACAGGTTAAGTAGAGACAGCCGACTAGACTAGCTAAGTTTACTGCTCAAAACACTCCGTTTTCTACATTGTATGGTACAAGATTACACAATCTTTCACACGTAGAAAACTGAACGTCCATTTCGAACAAAGTAGAAGGATTGGCATCTTCCAAGCTTTCTACAGCTTGTTTGCGTCAAATGAAACGTTTTATGCGGCCATTGCGACCGTATTCTGACATATCGATGATAGGAAAACCGCTTTGTGCAACACAAATCATTCGCTCATTAAGGCCTCATCTACCTTGGTATAGTGTGTGTGCTAGTAATTTTGAATCTTCCTACCCTGCCGTGTGACGCGGAGCTCGTGTAACTCTAATTACACGAATTACGCTTAACATGTCTTAATCGTTTTTTCGGTGTCTACTTTATAAGGGGAGTTCGAATAAAAAAATATTTTGTATGAAATTTTTTACAACAAAATCAGTGTTACACGAATTTGGCAAGACATAACTTTGCCGGTTACTCTTACGCTCTGCGCGTGTAACTCACTTACACGATTTAACTACAGCAAATGCTACTGGGCGCGGCGCGTCGCGAAATAAACGTTGAACATAACCTGTCTCGCGGAAAGCGTGTAACTCGGAGATACACGGCCTCGCGTAACACGATTTGTATGAGATTTTCACTGCTCCAAATTTCAAATGGTTATAACTTATTCTGCATCAAATATTATGAGAAAATGTTTGTATGTTCTTCAAACTAATAACAGTAATAAAAGATTTGGTAAAAAATTATATGATTTTATTGTGCGCATAGCATTTAGGAAGGAAAAAACAGATTTTAGATTCAAATGCGTTTTTCTCAAGTCGAGCAGTTTTAAGATACACGAGTTCCGCGTCACACGGCAGTACCCTCACTTAAAGTACAAAAATTATAAAAAAACATAACACTACGGGGGTAAATTGCACACGCATTGCACAATAGATATTGCTGTAAGTGAAAGCCACTATATTTTGATGCGGCGACGTGTGCCATTTCTATTGAACTTCTTAAACTCACGTCGTCAAAAAACGGATACGAAAAATACTGGAAAATTATGCTTTACGTGTGAACCTAAGAATTGCATGAATATGCTCGTCATAACCGTTGTGTACGTCGAATGACCAACGGGGCGTCTAAAATTTCCCGGCGAGTAATCGAGCCCCAATATGAGCGCATAATTGCTTATTTGCCTCATTTGAGATTCATTCGCGATCGGTATCCGTGCGATGCGATGGTAAATAACAGAATACGCGCTAGTGTTGCTGCTGATGAAAATGTGTTGCATTTATCATCAATATACAATGTAAGGGAAACCACTCCGAATACATACAGAACATGAAAAAGAACAACTTCACAAAAGAAAATTATTACAGGAGACGTATACAATTTGACATCCCATAAATACAGCCGTGATTTTGTATAGGAAACTTTTTTAGTTTTATGGTTTGAATGCACACTGTCAGTAACTATTCGGAGAGCTGTCCCTAACACTCTGTACCTACAGTAGTAGGTATAAAATGAAGTCGAGATTCGCTGTTCTCTATCTGTCTGTTATGGAGACCGCTTAGATACTCCTGAACCACACATTTTTTTTCTAATAAGTAGAGCGTTCGAGGAAAAAGTTTGTATAATACATGCTGGAAAAACGATTTTTTCCTACGGGAAAACGACTAGCAGCGGGTGCAACCGCTGGGCGGGCATACATTCTACTTCATTGATTGTATTCGCACGTAGCCGATCGATAGGTACACGCGGTATAAAAGTGAAATGATTGCATAAAACAGTCGTTCATTTTCGATTAATGTCGGTTCATTACGATCGGGTTTGTTTTTCAGAATACGGCCGCTTCATTAGCTTGATCGTTGAGTACAGAATTAAAAGCATTGTTGCATGTGAAATGTAGATATGGAAGGTTACGTTAAAGTGCTTGCTGTCTGTCCACTGTGATAATAAATACTGACCTTATTTTGTTGTTTGTTTCAGGTATGTACACATCTTTAGATACCTACAAGGAGAGTTTATATAAGTGTAGATGTGGGTATGTATTACTTACTTTCCATTTCTTTGGTCAAATTGACGGCTAATATTGGAAATGATAAGCAAAAGATATGTTACGCCCACGCCCATTAAATTGGGAAAGGCTTGGTGATAATGATTACAAACATTTATAAGCTTGATCTGTTCCATTGTAGGTCAAAGGCCTCCTTCCCTTTTTTCCATTGTTCCCTGTCTTGGGAATGTCATCCATATTTTCACATTTTTTTTAGGGACAAAATTACGCAAATAAAACAAACCAGCCCCTGCGATACCAAGCCTCCAGCTTAGTGCTACTGGAAATTGTTACTGTTTATATGAGGTCTTTTAAATAAACGCTTTTTTAAATAATAACGAAAATATAAATTACTTATTTTCAATCTTATTGTGAAGTACTATCCCAAACTATTTTTCTAAATGTATTACCTAATTATGAACTGAAGGATCGCATTAATAGATAATTACAAAAATGCAACAGTGTCTAGAATTGCCTCAGTTTCCATACAAACAACATTTCAGTGCATCTGAATCTGCAATTTTTGCGGGTGCGGCGTAAACAGCGCAATATGCACAAAACGTACAATGGCAACTAACTACCTGAAGTGCATACGGTGCATTCTGACAGTGTTGCCAGCTATAAAGAGGCTGATGATGATCTATTTTCGAAGCCTGTATCTATCTAATCATTCAGTCTATGTTAGCCCACTGCTGGACATAGGCGTTTCGAAGCTCATGTTGCCTAAAATAACCGAAGTCTGGTAGGTAAAGTGGTAGACAAAAATTGCTGGGTCGTTAGATGGGAGAGAGTTCGATTTAGATTCTCATTTTTGGAGTAGCCTTTCCGGTTTTTGTATCTTAAACAAATGGCTATGTTTTGTTCTGTTAATGTGTTGAAATTGAAATGCAACTTTTTGAGCTTCTGGTTTAGCTCATTTGATTTTTGAATCTGAATCATTTTTATTTTCTGACGTTAGCAACACTGCACACTCAGTGTTTATGCAACATGCACTCTGTAACCAACATTGTAGTTGCCATAATATATACGCACAGAAAAACACCAAATATTCAGAAATTAGCTTGAGACATAGATAAAAAAAAATGATTGACTTGGTCGACAATTGAAACATGTAAGGTCGACAACTGAAACATGTTTGTCGGAATTTAATTCAAGGGGGTGATCTTACCCATCTAACCCAAGAATCTGAAAATCTTTCCTGAAAGTTAAAGGATAGAATGGACGGTAATTGTTATATGATACTTATTTCAAACAATATCATTTGCGAAAAGTGATTCAGTAACGTAAGGTAAACGCTGGTTTACCTCGCAAAATATTTCTGTATTTTACACGTTATACCTATCGAAAATGAAAATAAAAATTCTGTAAGTGAAGTATACTAGTATAAAAACCTGCTGGTCGTAAGTTTTATCTTAACACAATCCCTGATTAAAGTGACTCCGCCGTTCCTATAAAGCATTTTACTCTCTCAATAAAATGTTACGATTTGTTATTTTCCCATGGGAGAGAAAAACTGACATAAGTCGCACGGTCGCAATATCAGTACTAGCGCCACTTAGTTAAAATTCAACAAATGGGTTATCTATCATAAACACAAAGTTCGCAATTAATTGAGAACCTCTTTATTTATTTTTTGTCGTTTAACAGTATGAAAATATTTTGTTTTGCTACAGCTAACGAGATTTAAAACTAAAAGTGGATTATTTTGTTTAAATTACAGCACGACATGATGAACTTCTGTGTCAGAGTTTTTAAAATGACCCCGGACCTAAAGTATGGAAAAAGTGGTAGGATGTTAATAGGTTTCGATCATCTGAACAAAAGATTATATGGGATATGTTACGATGATACAAACCTTTAACATACCAAAATTTCATCAAATTTAACTGAAACCACTTTTTCCATACTTTAGGTCCGAGGTCATTTAGTTAGAGTTTCGTATTTTTTCGTGACGAAGTGGCGTTAGTGTAGTGGGATAACACCTTTTACGTGCAAACGTCTACCAATAAAACCGTTTTAAACTACTTGAGCACTAAAACTAGTTTGAGCCTTGCATCTAGAGATCGATAGAGCATTCCTCGGGGTCGTAAATTCGATTCCCGGACTAATTCGAAACTGCACCCGATGGTAAAATAGTTCCGTGTTAATTCACTTTTGATTGCGTGAAGGTATTTTAATTTATTTTCGTGATACGCTTTTTGATTAACTGTTTTTTGGTTGTTTGGAAAGTTCATTGTTCAGTTTTGTAGATAATTCTTTACATACAAAAAAGTTTTACTGAAAATCAGAAGATATACCTACAGTATCTTCATAGAGAACTAAAAGTAGGAAATATTCTGCCTTCCAACGTGGAAAAAGGGCACATTTTTGATGTTTCATTCGTAAATAATAAGTAGGAACACTGGACACCAGGTTTCGTCGGGTTATTAGATGACTCAGTGTCCCACACGAAAAAAGAGAAAGAGAGAGAGTAGATACACAGCCCAAATGCAATGAGCAAGTGATTTTTTTTAATATTAACTTTTTATGTGTATGATTACAATGAGTCACAAAAGGATATTTTTACGAATGTTTCATAAAGATAAATTACCGTTATGTCGGCATAACTTAAACAAAATGGCAGGAACTACTTACTTAATTAAAAAGCTCCATTTCGGAGAGCAGTTTTTTAAAATATGGGGCATTAAAGTTTTGTCGGTTAGTCACGCGACCCGGTCTACCATATTTTTAGCGATGAATTCAATGCTTACTAAAAGATATCCTTTCTTTTTTATTTGGCTCAACTTAAATAAGTAAATAGTATCCTTACTGTTTAATAGGCTAGATGAGATAAGATGAGAGATCTTTACTTATCTAAGTTTTTTTTGTAATTTTCCTACTTCTACGCAATTCAGCATCTTTGCAAACTGTTGTTGTGGTACGAACTCAGCAAGAGATGTCAAACAAACGGGCAGTAGTCGTACACGTAGGAACTGCGGTGCGAACGTGCCTCCACTGTACCATAGTAGATTTACGCTACAGTATAACATCTATCAGCCATCGGCCTATACCTCGTCCACATCGATGATTTGGAAAGGATTGGCGACTCGTATGTCCAGTGGGCAGAAGACATCAGACGAAATTCGACTTCGCATGCATCAGTTCATATTCTCTTGCTATAATAGTAACTGAACATATTATGTATGTCTAGTTCACGCATATTTTACTATCGAATAAGTTATTTTGCACAGATTTTAATCACCCGAATTGGGAGATCTTGCAAAATAATGTCCTGTGCATCATATTCTGGCTGGCTAAATGAGCGTTTTCGAATCATACATAACACGTAAAGCGTCGCTCTAGCGAAAATAAAAGCTGAACCTTACGCGGCACGTTCTGCCCGCTTCTACTGCTCATTCTGTTCTACTGTGTCTAGCCAAACACGAGATTTCGCAACCTGTGCGAATTCAGCAATATTGCACAAGACGACATTGTCTCCCAACAATGTACGGGCCACGCGTGAACATTTCCACGCTGCGCCAGACCATTGGAACAATAAAGAATCAGTTTTTACCCGACTGCCTCAGCAGGAGGGTTATGTTTTTCGAGAGTATGTATGTATGTATGTGGACAAGAAAATTCTTTTTCACGGGCTACAGCCCAAACGGATAGTTGGAGTTTGACATATGAGGTGTCGTTAGATTCGTCTCAGCAGCGCGAGTGACACTGGCTATATAAAAAAACTAGCTGCCCGTCAGCGGTTTCACCCGCTGCAACCCATCTTTTACCCCTGTAGGTGTTAAAAATTTAAAATCCCTGAAACATGTCCTCAATTTTTTTAGCTGTTTAATTTAATTGCAAGTTTTGAAACAGATCGCATTTAAAAATCATGATTTTCCATACAAACTTTTAACCCCTTTATTTTACCCCTTTAGAGGTCGAAAACCGAAAACCCCGGAAACACGTATTTAATGTTTTTAGCTTTTTCTTCTAATCGCAAATTTTGAAACAGATCGCATTTGAAAATAATGATTTTCCATGCAAACTGTTAACCTCTTTTTTACCCCTTTACGGGTTAAAAATCGAAAATCCCTGAAACACGTGCTCAATTTTTTCAGCTCTTTGATCTAATCGCAAATTTTGAAACAGATCACATTTAAAAATAATGATTTCCCATACAAACTTTTAAACCCTTTTTACCCCTTTAGGGGTTAAGAATCGAAAATCCCTGAAACACGTATTTCTTTTTTTAGCTTTTTGATCTAACCGCAAATTTTGAAACAGATCGCATTTAAAAATAAAGATTTTCCATACAAACTTTTAACCCCTTTTTTACCCCTTTAGGGGTTAAAAATCGAAAATCCCTGAAACATGTGCTCAATTTTTTCAGCTCTTTGATCTAATCGCAAATTTTGAAACAGATCACATGGAAATAATGATTTCCTATACAAACTTTCAAACCTATTTTACCCCTTTAGGGGTTAAAAATCGAAAATCTCTGAAACACGTATTTATTTTTTTCGCTTTTTGATCTAATCGCAAATTTTGAAACATATCGCAATTTAAAATAAAGATTTTCTATACAAACTTTTAACCCCTTTTTACCCCTTCAGAGGTTAAAAATCGAAAATCCCTGAAACACATGTTTAATTATTTTAGCTCTTTAATTTAATCACAAATTTTGAAACAGATCGCATTAAAAAAAAATCTTTTCCATACAAACTTTTAACCCCTTTTTTACCTTTAGGGGTTAAAATTTGAGGTAAAGAATATTTAAAAACCTGCCCCTTAACTTGCTTTATATACTAAAAAAAAACGCATCAAAATTCGTTGAGGGGTTTTAAAGATATAAGGACACATACATACAGACACGGGAAGGGACTTTACTTTATACTATGTAATGATTTAGATTCAAGATGGCGGATTTTTAGAGCAAAATACTACTTTAAAACTACCGCAGTCGGGTTTTTTGTTTTTTAACACATCTAGGTAGGTACTTGTTGTCCACGATTGTTTGGTTGTTGTAAAAATGCTGCAGTTTCATATGGCGCAATCTGTGAATTGCTTGTTTGGCGTAAATAATGAGCATGTTTTTGTATTTGTGTGATGGACAAGCGTGTTCTCACGGGAGTTTAAATGAGTTCAGACTCTGCACGATTATCGTGTAGTCGATTGTTACAAATTGTTTAAATACTTTGTTTTTCGATTGTAAATACTTACCCGCTTTTCAGGTCTTAAAACCGTAATATTTCTGTTTGGTACAAAAGGGTTTGGAGTCTGGGGATATTTTTGATTGAGCCAGTACCACCTAGGATTGTTGTAAGATATTACCTACTAACTTACCTAGTACGTGCCTAATAAACGATTCACTGAAAATATGGTAACTTTTACATAAATAGATGCCTTTACATTTTTAGGTAACGTAAGCTAACCTAAACACATCACAAGCAGTGTCTACTAATGGTAAAAGAGTCGACCATATCTCTATTGACCATGTTCTTAATTTGTATCTAATTGGCATAATAGTGAGAAATACCATTTAGATTCCAATCTGTTTCGCTCTGAGTAATATTGTACTGAAATATTTCAAGCTATTTGTACAACAAAGTAACACAAAAGAGATAAACCTGGTCCGTGTGACTGTTTTGGTGGAAAAATAGATAAAATGTGAAAATTCGTGAATGTTGTACAGAAGTTTCTTGTTTTGAATAAGTATGCCTGCATGATCCTATTTTATGTCTTTAGATATTGAATTTAGAGTATTAATTATACAGCTTTCATAATATTTTTAGGATTTTCGCACACACTTACGTTATTGTTTTTTTTTCATTCACAAATGTCCTAGGTTATTGCATGTCTCCTTTATGTCTATATTTGTAGGCATTAGCACATTCACACTTCGTAGGTATGTGTACTACAGACGTGTTGTAAATATTAGACCTAGAACAGTGCAAATCAGCAACTAACACATGCATTGGTGCAAAGTACGTACAAGTAAGGCAGTCATTAACGTATTTGCTTCAACTTTTAGCTAGCTCGTGGTAATTTGTTGATGAAAGTAGAGCACAAATAAGTGGGTACTAGCTTCTGAGTAAATCTTACGTACATTTCAATGGATACACAAAGTAAAAGCAGTAACTATGGTGATACAGTACCTTATTAATGACTTTCAAACTTTTGTCAGACGTGGTGTAAACGGCTGGTTTTTACAGCTACCGTTTATACACTGCCTACCCCGCAAGGGTTATCCCTTGCTATTATGTATGTGAAATCAGTAAGGTATTTAAATTCTTATTGTATTGTATTTTTTACGCACCATCATTTGTACAGAATACCAGATTCCCGAATGCAATAGCTCTTTATTTTTGTCTTACTTAACTAATGAACTGAAAATTAACTACTAACCTAGTTATTTCGTTTCAATATCATAAACGGTTTTATCGTAAGATGGCGACGATTTGCATGACTAGCAAACGTGTCTGCCTGCTTTGAAGCCAGTGTGTAGGTAGGTACATTATGGAAAACATCTTACACATTTATAAGCGCTGCAGGTTCCCGAAATGTCGATTGTTTTTATTTCCGCCATTGTGAATGACTGACTCAGAAATAGGTAACCTGAAAGCGTTGCGCTTTACGTGCCAAAATTTTGCGATGCATTTACTCTTAAATTTTATTCAACAGCCAAATATTGTTCTACGAAATATTCAATCATTGGCTACAGTAAATAAAAGCAAAACTTATGCATTTTGAATTTTGAATGTAAATCAAATCACGAAATGTCTATTAAATCTACTTTATTGTTTTTTTTATCCTGTGGTTACTGGTGTGAGTTAAGTTTATTTATAAACAAACATGTATAATAAAGTTTTATTGTAGACCTGTTTAATATAATAATCCCGATAAAGAGAAAAAATATGTAATTTCCTATGTTCTGATTTTTACCCTTGGACACAAAATACCTAGAGAATTTACTTAGAGCCGTCTCTTTGTTTTGTATGCGCCCGGAAAAACGTTAGTACTTTGTGCTTTTGACTTGTGTTTCGTCGATATGGTGTCTGAAAAGAACATAGAGATCTAAGATTATGTTATGAAAGCCACATCCAAATCAATTCAAGGCACATTTAAAAATACTATAATTTTGATTTGTTTTGATCTGGATAGAAAAGTAAGTAAACGATTTCAATAAGGATGTGATGAAATACTTTTCCGGTCTTGTTGTTTATTTCTTTGATATTTCAATCCAAATTATGAAGTCATATATTAAATTTAGTGCTAAATTTTATTGCAGCAAAAAACCAATGTTTGGTGAATTCCAAAATTTACAGCTACAAAAATTGCTAACGTGTTTATCATGTTCAATCTACTAAATCGTTTGTAAGTGGAGATTTTATTCAAGCATTTTTCAGCACTGTCTGTAGCAATTCTAGTTTTTTATTCTAAAGGCGACATGATATGACAAAGTCATACAGTAAATGTATTCTTATTTTTCTAACATGAAAGGGGATGACATAGGCTAGATAAGATAAGGTAAGGTAAGGAAGGAAAGATGCTAGTAGAAAGTAAATCTTACTTTTATTTGGAAAACGACGAGCTAGAGGTGAAAAGATTTTATTTTAAAAAAACAAAACAACAACATTTATTGCTATATGTAATCTTTATCAACCCCGATTCCAAACCACGACCTAATCTAAAGGTGTGGCCACACCGAACGTCCGCAGCATATAAGGCCGCTCCTACACGCGACCGCAACATTAACTTCCACAAGAAATATATCAAATTTCACACAACCTCATATAATATGAATGTGACGCGGCAACATTTAAATGTGACACTTTCTTGGGTTATAAAAAAATAACCCCGAATAGAATATTTTATTACTCTGAAAGGAAGTAGGAAGTTCTTGAATTTGTTCCTCCTAGCTTTGGTCCCTAAAGGCTCGAGTCCTAGTTTCGATAGCTACGAAAAGTTATGTTCTTATTGATTTCCAGGGTCAGTTCGAGTTATGTAGTGGGACATTCCCATGTGTAACGATGCCGAAACTTGTGCACACTTATATGGACGATATTGTTAATAATTTATTTCTTCTTCTTCATCGAATTAATAGTAACAAATTAAATAAATTTTGACCAGTGCTTGGCCACGAAAATGCCTCTAGTATTTCCTTTTTGCAGGTCTTGAAGCGTGCATGAGTTTAAGCAATTGGGCAGGAGAGTAAATAAACTATTTGATCGTATGAAATAATGTCAATTTGTAGTTTTTATCATTAATGTGATGTTGTCAGAAATCAGAAAGTATTTATTTGATCAAACACTGAATACAATATAAGGGGAATCCACTACAGTTTCGACAGCTTATAAATTACCAAAGATGATCACAGGAAAAAAATGGATCACACAATATTAAAAATATCATGTCAGTACAACACAAGTAGAAGATTGCTTCCAAACAACATGAGGCGGAGTGAAATGACAGAATACTCAAATATTTGCCTGCCCATCCCTAATTCGCCGTGTTTTATCGGTCAACCCCCAGCCAGCCCCATTTTGGTAATGAGTCAGAAAATACCAACTCAATAAAGGGGTTTGGAAACCCGCGCTGTGACAGAGGCGCGGCCGCATTTGTGAGATAGGTACTTACCTAATCACAATCACTGTTGGACTTGAGGGTAGATTTAATGGAGGCATTCATTTAATGCCATATTAAATTATTGCCATAAATTATCCACGCTTCGAGCTTACGCCTAACTTTTCTCTTTAATTGTCGCTGGAGTATGCGAAATGTTACGCTTTTCCGCCTGGACACTTTACGAGCTGTGTGGCATTAGCTTTTGATTTTCGTAGTGCGGTTATTAATATGACTTCTTAGTAGAAATACTTACTGTGCTGTTGTAAATTGTGTATGCGATTTGTCAAGCTGTTTAGTTAGTATCGTTTGAAGTAGGTGTTTATAAATGGAGCACTCTTTACACAAATCATTGCCGTTAGTATCATCTGTGAGTAGTCTTTGATTTGTTGATACTTAAAGATTGGCTAATACTTCTGCAGGCTAAGCATGCGCAGCGTGAGTTCGGTTAGGCATGCTCTCTCTGTCTCAACAACGGTATGTAGAGTTATGTCTACAGGTGCTAAGATGCTTCTTGCGCCGCGTTCACTACTGAGATACGTCAAGTCTAAGCAAAGCCATACAAATTCACTGTGACACTGCGAAGAGACCGCAGACAATTTTTATACAGGCGCTAAGATGCGCACCAAATAAGTCTATGTTTGACATCATTTCCCCATACGAATTGAAAATAATGTTCATTTGAATGCTAGATGGACTCTGGCATTTCGCTGATTCCTCTCTGAATATTTGCGAATTTGCGAACGCCCGGCTAGGTAATCAAATGAAAATATTTTGCAAAGGGAATGGAGATAAATATTTTAAATGAAAACCAATTTAAAATGGAAGCTTTTTTGAACCACAATAATGTTTCGGAAACCGTACCGATTCCTATTATGGAAATGTGAATTATATTCAACACAATATTAATAAATAAACCGTTGGTACAAATTATTTTGTGCACTCATGCGGTCAGCCTGAAAATGTGGATTTATATTGATGCCACGAATAATAAACGGTAAAACATTTGTGTTAGATGCTGAATGAATACGAAACAAAATTGAGTTTGAATAAATCATTGAATCAAACTAAAATCAAAACTCGTTTTCATAATATATCGAATTAATTACACTTGTTAAGCTTGTTCACATTACGTACACTTGAACAAACACTATACCTACCTACTAAACAAATTGTTATGGCCTATTTTAGATCAGTGGATTTCATCATAATATACCTAGTAGACAGATTGCAGCAATCTTAAGGACTTGACAAATTATTTCTGAGCTCAAAAGGACAAAACAATTTTGGTCCACCCAATACGGCGCTACCTCAATCTACAATTTGATGTAGGAGCAACATTTTGATGTAGGAGCAACATTTGATACCGATTTCAACACGAAGTAAACAACCATTATTTCAGAAGCCCACGTACCTGTTTGCTACAAAAGGTTTCATTATGATGTATTGATCCAGTGATAACTTATCGCCTACATTTATCTACGACCAACAACATTATTGGCTAGTGGAATAAAATGTACACATTGTTTTGTTTTATGGCCGTATATTTTTCTATATTGTGTTGTGCAGGAAATACTTAGCTGTAATGTAATATGCGCCATTACGTATCACAGTAATTCCCAACAAAATAATGCACACCTTTCCAACAAAAAAATAACAAGCTCTACATTTGACCCTTTCAACATGAAACATGCATGCGTCGTACTCTAGCAGTCGTCGTTTAAAATGGATACCATTTTGTTACTCAGAATAGAGTAACTTTGTCCAGTAAACGCCAAATTTAATTAACATAAAAACTTTCTAACTTACGCCGCCTCTGGCTAGTTTTCGCAGAGGAATTTACTGGGACGTCAGAAACTCTATGATGTAACAGTCATGCTTTGTAGGATTCAAATTTTTGAAAGTCAAAGGGCTTTGTTTCAAAAAGTCAAATAAAGTTCCGTATCAACCCCTCCAAAAACCTAATATCACACGGAATGACATGTCAACAAGGGAAGGGTATAACAGGAAGTGCGTGGGTGTGAAAGAGACAAAGGGTTTTTGTTCTACACCTGCCAGTCACCTGGCGCGGCCTCGTTCATATTTGATTAGGTTTTTTGGGGTTGCACTGCTAACTATGAATGCGGGTGGCGAATATAATTGGGTCGCTGAATTGGGAACGAGTGCTGGATTTCATCTGGCTGTTACGAATTCCGGATGATTTCTACATTTCTCGCTTGTGTGTGTTTGCTTACTTTTGACGAGTGTTCTCATTAGGATAGCTGGCTGTGAGTACCAGGGCTTCATATTCGTGTCAGATGTCTGTTAATCTGTGCCAGGCTGAGGTCGGCGGTCAGCCGCAGAGTTGGGCCGCGGGCGCAAGTTTCGCTATGACCAACCGACCGACAACTCCAAATGTTAGCGAACTGGAATTGTTCGCTTACGTACTTCTAGCAATGCTGTGTAAATATCAGAACGTACTCCGTTTGTTCCTAGTTTTAGTAGCAAGGATTTCGTGCTGTGATTTCGAAATTTCAGCGGTCGGTTCTCTCGAAAATTCAAATTTATCTGAACCCGCTCAACCCGCAATAAGGTCAGAGTTCAATGTTTATGTGTCGATATAGATTTAGATTCTGCGATCTCCTAAAATACATATTTTCTCCTAAAATACATATTTTCACATAAGCTTTTTAGGATCTGATAATCTTATTTGGTATCCCAAGTTACGCTTTTCAAAGTCTTCCTTACCTACGTCACGAACAACATTGATTACTGAACCAGTATTTGTCAATACTCACCGTGCGAAGCCATACATAGCCACGCATACGTAGAGGATTTTCTACGTATACATGGACGATGTTATAGACGTATCTACACACTCCCGGCGGAGTTACGCTAACCGGAAGTGCTTGCGGGTTGAAACGCGGGATTTGACCGGAAGTTGCGCAACCCACCCGATGTGTTAAGCTTCTGCACCGAGGCTTAACTCAGTTATTAATTAACCGACGCCAACATCCGCCAATGCTGCCAAACTTTGCCGAAACAACTTTTGGGGCCGGCGTATTTTTGTTCGAGTTTTTCGGGATTTGAAAGAAAACTCATATAATATTAAAGGAAGTGATATCTGCCTAAACAGAAAATGTTGTGCCGGTTTATTTTCACGAAAGATTTTTGCTTTTTATATTTTTTCATAGTGAACAGTACTGATTTAAATACTGGGGATCATTTTGCTTGTCACAGAGTTGATGTAGGTAGGTAGTTAATCCCTATTGGCAAACGCATAATAATACATAACGATGTTGTAATATATCGATTCCAATTGCAATGTAAACTTATCCGGGCTTAAGTATAGCATTACCAATTAATGATTATGCTAATATCAATCTCACACAAATTAAACATTTGCATTTGGTTTCATATTTTGATTACGGTACACGAAATGTTTGGTTTCCATCTGCTTCATAAACTACTTGCAAATATACATTCTAGGAGTCTTCGCTTCTTCACTAGGTATTGTTTATTTAAACAATATTAGTTGCAGATATGAAGCCTCTTGTGTTGTTTACTGGTAGCTAAAATGTTAATTAAGCCAAATTAAATCTTAGTAGGTATGTGTGTAGAGTTTGTTTTTGATAAACTATTTTACACTTATTTAAGTCAATTTCAGTTTAGTTTCATGAAAATGGAAGTAGTTAGTTATTTACTTTTCTATTTCAGGCCCAATATCATCAACATACAGACAGAAAAACTGTTTTAAGCTTAGATTTGCCTGGGTTCTTATTCTAGTAAAATCAGCCCTAACTAATTAAATAGATAGTTTACCAGTACGTTGGCCTTTCTAGTCCAGTTTATAACTCTGTCATTCATATTACTATTAATATGTACCTAAACTTATTATTGTTTCATCAGTTCATTGCCATTACACAACATACCTTTTATAACTGTACTTGCATAATTTTGCCTTGCATGTAACTTAATATCCTTAACCTGTTTCAACCCTATTATTCATATCGGAATTGCCATCGCTGTTAACAAAGGTTTATAACCAACTAACCCCTTTAATAGTTTTTCTGATCAGCTGTCTATAGCTGGCTACAAATATCAATTAAGGTTTTTTTTAGTGCTGTGCCGACGGTTTGGCCGACTAGCTGAATACCGACTAATCGGCTTGCAATAGGTGGACTAGTCGACTGAGTCTATCGTTATTTTGGTTAGCCCCTATGACCGACCAACTAACCCCTTTAATAGGTTTCCAGATCAGCTGTATATAGCTGGCTACGAATAGCAATAAAGGTTTTTTTTAGTGCTGCACCGACGGTTTGGCTGACTAGCCGACTACCGACTAATCGGCTTGCAATAGGTGGACTAGTAGACTGAGTCTATCGTTACTTTGGTTAGGCCCTATAACCAACTAACCCCATTAATAGTATTTTAGACTGGACTGAAAAGGCCAACGTACTGGTGAACTATCTATTTAATTAGTTAGGGCTGATTTTGCTAGAATAGAACCCAGATCAGCTGTCTTTAGCTGGCTACAAATATCAATAAAGTTTTTTTAGTGCTGCACTGACGATTTGGCCGACTAGGCGACGAATCACTAGCCGACTGAGTCTTACGTTATTCTGGTAAGGCTTATGAGACGTAGGACATAAGACATAAGATGTGAGACATGATACATCGCGACGCTTGAAACAGTTTCCATATAAAATATAAGGTCCTATTAAATTCACTGCAAATATTTTAAGGGCATGCGTAAATATGTATAAGAAAAACATCTAAGGTATTTTAAAAAAAATCTACACGCTAGATTTTTTTTTTCATTTTCAAACAAACTTTTTAATTAATTATGTGAACACCCTTTGACTGACCCGACTGACGTTCCGCCATGTAAACATGATTCACTTACACGGCACGCACACTAACAACCAACCAATCACAGCACGGCGCGTTTGGCGCGAAATTTAAATTCATCGAAGTGTGTGTTTCTAGGACAAACAGGGTGCACTTTTTGCGATTCGTTTCTTTTTAGTTAAATGCAGTTTTCTCGAAAACTAGCGTGTAGATTTCTTTAAAAATTTGCCTAGTACATGCTTATATTTTATTTGATCTGCCCCTAAAATATTTGCAGTGAATTTAATAGGATCTTATATAGTACCTGGTTGACCAAGAAACCATAGATTTTCAACAGGTGGCGTTCGTCTACACACGTGATAACGAGATAAGAGATTTTTTTCACTTAATTTTTCACTACATTATATTCAAATTAGTGTCACAATCATAACAGTCTCCCACAAATTTTCTATTTAGCCGGTTAGTCACCATCTACATAAATGGCCGAAATTCCCGCTGTTCCGACTAGTCGGTACATCCCTATTTTTTTTTAACGGGGTCGTTGGCATTCAGGGAGGCATATGTGTTAGTCACCTGCCCGTCTGTCCCCTCAGGGCACCACCCTCGGAGGGAAATATAAGTAAATGTTACCGGTAAGGTGAGGCGCTGTATGTTGCTCTGACGGTTTTTTTGAATGTTTATAGAATGGGACATAGCGCGCTGAGACGGTAACTGAATAGTCGCCGACTACAAAAATTGCCGACTAGTCGGTGCATCTCTAGTTTTTTTACCGGGGTCGTTGGCATTCAGGGAGGCATATGTGTAGTCACCTGCCCGTCTGTCCCCTCAGGGTACCACCCTCGGAGGGAAATATTAAATGTTACCGGTAAGGTGAGGCGCGGTATGTGGCTCTGACGGTGCTGTGAATGTTTTATGAGTCCGGGTGTTATAATGACATTTTTGGTAAAATAGTTGCTGTATCGTATCGATACCGTGATTCGTAAACTCTTTCTTATGGATACTTACTTATATTGTCTTCTTGCGTCCATTCTTTCATTCTGTTTGAAGTACTTCTTGCTTATCATAATAGGCTTTTCATTTGCAAATAAAATAATGAAGTCTGTCGTAACTTTATGCCGATATTACAGTTAGTTATCCAACAAATATCCGGTTTCCTAGGCAGGTGAGGTACTCAACACTTCTTCTAAAAAAAATAAAAGATTAAAAGATAGTGTAGCGATAATACCTATTAATTACCCACATGCAGGTACAGTAAGTAGTTTACATGGTGCATACATCAAGCAATCATTAATTCATGGAATGGACGCCAGGCGAGGCATCATAAACATAAGTATAATAATATGTCATAGACAACAACATAATGTATAATTAGTTCTATGCTACCCACACATCATTATAATTTGTTCAGAGACACGAATGCCCTGGAGATATAATGCTCTAACTCTAGAGATAGGATAATTTTAATGAATCTATTATAATAGAGAACATAGTAATCTGGATGTACCTACTTAGATATATTACAATCCTTAAGTCTAATTGGATTCTTAGAATTGTCTTGTTCGATAGCTCTCTAAAAGGATTTCTTTGTCTAGAAACTGCGCAAATCGTTTTATAAAGAAAGATCTGTGATATTACGATCTAACGGTTAAATGGATACTAATTTTAATATTCCACCTTATCATATAAGTACATATATTCTACAATAACATCGGCATTCAACTATTTACAGCACCTAGAGTAGGCATATTATGTGGTAAACTCCCGAGCACTGTGTGGGCACATGGATGGAGTTTACTGCCAAAATCGGCTTCAATAGCCACCTACGGGCGCATCAGCGCTGACTTCAGAGATCATTATCATACGACATCATCTTGATCAGGAGTAGAAATGGTCGCCATGGCCGAAATCGGTCGGACAGATCATCATCATAATATGTGATCATCATCTTCATAAGAGTTGCTAAACTGAACATTCTGTTTGATAAATCGTTTACGCCTTCTAATCTTTTATGAAATCTTTAATGCACCTAGCTTAACCTGTTGGACAATGGAATGGACCTTGTCTACTAGTATTGATAATATTATTGCTAAGCTCTTTATAGGTAGGCAGAATATAATTTTAGTCACATCATTTCCCATTAATAACAAAATGCATCCAAACGGGATCTAGTCGGTGTACTTGGACCCGTTGCGGTTACGAGCATTCGCGTAACATGATATTCTATCATACTAGCTATACCTAGGCAAGTAGTTATAAGTAAAGGCTATTACACTGCCAACAAGACCCGATTATATTTACAATGCTGGTTATTGTATGAGCGTTATCGCAACAAACTCAATATAGCCCGGAATGTATGCCAAGTCAGGCCCTGGCGGCAACTTAGTGTAATAGAGGCATAACCAACCAGTGCATGGCGTACCTCAAGGTGAACAACTTTACCACGCGGCGGCTGATGCACGCAATTACTTGTCTATTACACGGCCAAGATGAAAATACTTATCTAATGATAGAGATAGCAGACTATCTGCAGTAATTCAAGTTTCCTATTTAAGGAGTCTGAAGGAACTATAAGTAGGAACATTAGGAACCATTTAAAACGTTTTGTACAGTCATTATAGAATAGCCAGTGTAGGTTGATCCCTCATTTGAGCAATAAACTCAGTGTGCTTCTGATGATCGTAACATACATACAACGAAAGTTACTGACGCAACTGCTACAGTTTTGGTGTATAAAAAACTTATTAACCAAGATTGGCACATATCTTTATGTAATAAGATTGATTGTTGATTGACACTGTAGTAGCTAGGCCGAAGATAATCGTTCAGAAAAAACGTCAGAAGCACAAAAAGCGGCACGCGATGTTGTCGTAAAAACTATTGTGATGTAATATTTCATGACTTAGTTTAATACTGCTAGCATTCTTTTAGCCTTGTAATTATTATATTATTATCATCAAATACTTTCGAAGGTCTCTGAAAACTAGAGCTTTCACTGTTGTCGTTCTAGTTTCAAACTAAATTAGCAAGAGTGGGCCGAAAGCAAATAGTAAAAAGGTTTTCGTTCTCCATTCGGCCCACTTTTGTTATTGTGTGAATATTTGGTTTTGAAAGTACAGTCATAATCACAATTTCTTCCATAGGATAAAAAGTTAACACTTGATTTTACATGATTTTCATATAAAATATCTTACTTACCTGAAATTTTCTTGCTTCTTAAGCAAAAGACAGACAGAACGAAAATTACCTAACTTATGTCGAGATTCCTATAGTCTAAAAGCGGAACGGACCTTTCTGTGGCTGTTTTGTGTTTTAATATTGTCTGTGGAGCGTCTCAACCAATGCAGCCTTCCTCCAAACTTTCTCTTAAGCCTGGAATTCCTTTTGATCTCCATCTATCAATCTTAACTTGGATCGTGCGACTCGCCTTTGAGCTCGACTGTTTAAAAGTTTCCCTTATCCGCCTCTGAAAACTCCATCAAAATTGAATGTTGTCTAGGTATGGCAGTATTAGGTATTTACCAGCAAAGACTTTACATTCAATGTTGAAATTAAATCTTATTATAATTATACGTAAAAGAAACTCTCGTTATTCTCCAAGCATGCCGTTTTTTGCATGTTTCATAATTTAATTAAACAGGAATTTCTTATGAACGTAATTTTCTTATAATAAATTAAACTGGAATTAGGTATCACTTTGACCGCATTTATGCTGAAGCAATGAGTGCCGAAGTAGCGATGGCAAAAGTTCCTGGTTGTTTCTACTTTATTTCGGATCGTCAGGTATGGAAGTGTCCATACGACAACCTTTTAGGATAAGTATAGTCCAAGATGGACAATGAATGCAAATTTGCGAGGCATCGGTCTCACGAGAGTCTTGCGAAAACTCTTGTGAGTACCATATTCTACGATAAGCCACTTGTACCCATACCCATTGCAGTGTAAAAGAGCCTTTGACCAAGTTACCCGAAGCTACCTAATAATCTACCAGCAGAAATATCAGTGCACAAACAGCATAAAGAACTGGTTAATTTTCCCACAGCCCCACATATCACTAAAATGTTGAAATCGGCGCTGCGGTATTCCGTATTCTGACCATTCATTACATTTAAAGGTTGCAAAGTTCATACGAGCCCAGCTGTTTGTTTGCGCTCGTTTGTTTATTTTAGTAAAAATTTATAGCGTTTCGTGGAGTTCGCTTCCAGTTGCCCCAGCCTTTGAACTGTACGTGTTTGCAATGTGAATATTCTACTGATAGTCCAGTAAGGCTGGCATTATTTGAGGGCATCACTTACAAAAATTCTAAAGTCGCTTATGTTTTGTTTAATTTGTGTCTATAATGCACATTATTGCATTTTGTGTCATTTTTAACGCTTGCGTATATTTTAAATTCTATGTATGGCAGCTATTTTTTTCAAATGTGTATAGTTAAATAAATGTATTCATTCTGTTAATAAGACCTATGTTTAGATTGTTACAATTTATTACTAGATTTAAGTTGTTACACTTACCTAATTAATTTTCTTTTAAACTTGTTCACTGTTTAAATTTCCTAGAATGCTGTGTGCGCCTGTAATTGTCTTTTAAATCAGTGATTTAATGCTAATATAACCTAAGCTCTTTGTTTGTTAGATTTAAAGGATGTTGGCGTGCCTATTTGTAATAAAATAAATAAATGTTCTAAAATATTACCAGTATTAGCTATGTGACAGTTTACATAGTGTGATGACCCACTTTGAGTCTTTTTTTTTCCACTGAAAAGGAAATAAGTTTAGCATACACCTAAAATGACACCAAATAATTAATTGGGTTCGGCAAATGGTTCAGAGAGTATACCTAAGCCAAAAATAAACGACTTTAATATTTTTGTAACAAAAGCTAGCCATACTGGGCTATGACTGGGAGCTGTTGAGAGCCGATGTGACGCGGGGCTTGTTAGTGCCCCCGTACAACATACATTCATCTAGGTTCTGGGAAGTGTTCCTAGTTTGTTTGATAGGATTTTCTCTACAGAGACTCATCATCATCATCTTCCTGCCCTTATTCCAATTTCTTGGGGTCGGCGCAACACGTTTTGTTTGAACACAAAATCATGTTGCAAAAGGATTTGGCTATGTTTTATGACCGGCCACCTGCCTGACGTCAACCCTCTTTGGGAATGCTATTGTAGTTGGTATCACCGCCACCATGCGGTTGACCATAGTCGACAGATGTTCAGTCGAGGTCAAAACTCTACGTCGCTTTTTACGAAACACCCTGAGTGGACAAGGGGTGGCAGTATTCTTAGCCGCTACCACACGGCAACAAGGGGTGGCAGTATTCTTAGCCGCTACCACACGGCAATTTCTCTACAGAGACAATAAGCCAAAAATAAACGACTTTAATATTTTCATACTTATGGCTATGGCTGGGAGCTGTTGAGCGCCGATGTGACGTGGGGCTTGTTAGTGCCGACAACGTACATTCATCTAGGTTCTGGGAAGTGTTTCTAGTTTGTTTGATGGGATTTTCTCTACAGAGACTATAAGCCAAAAATTAATGACTTCAATATTTTTGCAACATGAAAAGCTAGCCATACTGGGCTATGACTGGGAGCTGTTGAGCGCCGATGTGACGTGGGGCTTGTTAGTGCCGACAACGTACATTCATCTAGGTTCTGGGAAGTGTTTCTAGTTTGTTTGATGGGATTTTCTCTACAGAGACTTTAAGCCAAAAATAAACGACTTCAATATTATTGCAACGTGAAAAGCTAGCCACACTGGGCTATGACTGGGAGCTGTTGAGCGCCGATGTGACGCGGGGTTTGTTAGTGCCCCCGTGAACGTACATTCATCTAGGTTCTCGCAAGTGTTCCTAGTTTGTTTGATGGGATTTTCTCTACAGAGACTATAAGCCAAAAATTAACGACTTTAATATTTTTGCAACATGAAAAGCTAGCCGTACTGGGCTATGACTGGGAGCTGTTGAGCGCGATGTGACGCGGGGCTTGTTAGTGCCCCCGCGAACGTACATCCATCTAGGTTCTGGGGAGTGTTCCTAGTTTGTTTGATAGGATTTTCTCTACAGAGACTACAAGTCAGAAATGAATATTTTTGAAACATGCAAAGCTAGTCATACTGGGCTATGACTGGGAGCTGTTGAGAGCCGATGTGACGCGGGGCTTGTTAGTGCCCCCGCACAACGTACATTCATCTAGGTTCTGGGAAGTGTTTCTAGTTTGTTTGATAGGATTTTCTCTCGTCATTTTGTTGATGTTGGGATGATATGAATTAGTCTACTGAAACTCGTTAGGCAGCTCGCAAAAGTACATCTTTTTGGTACTTGGAATGCGAAAAAAAATTATTTGCGCATTTTCTGCCCTTGTACAATTTTATTATCTTCAAGCTGCAGCTTTCCGCTAAGAGCTTATAATGCTTGATACCTAAAGCTTCTTTTCTGTTGCAGTTTGATGCCTACTACTTTTCTCTTTTATTTTATATTTAGAGCTCATTTCTTCCGTCGTTGTATTCGCCAGTTGTTCCTGTCTTCTGCCGTCTCCTCTCATTTCTTTCCTATATCCTATATCCATATATGACATAACCATAACTTCACTTTACATTGTACATATATGTGTTCCTCAATAAGTTCCAACTACCAGCGGTGTGCATATCTACAGGTATCTACAGTATCTATAGCAACATATAGTTTAAGGCCATCGAAATATTTGGCAAACCGAAGAGCAATAAACAATTGGTTCCGCTTTTACTATCTGCACCGACTAAAACCAATTACTGAAGGCGATCAAATTTTATTCCGTCATAATCAACGCGCCGTGGTGATTGTCGTTTATTACAGATGCGCCAACTATAGTGTTGGCTGACAACTGACTATCGACTAGTCTTGTCTTGTTTAAAGATAGGCTTAAAAACCAAGCGACGCGACAACGACGCGCGTCGTTGTCGCCGTCAAATTTTGACGGCGTCGTTGTCGCTGCGGTCTTGTAGAAAAACCCGACCGCATCCCATACAAACTCTAAGCTTCTCAGCGCGCTGTCAACGTGACGGCGTCGTGGCGCGCCGCAACGACGCCGTCGCTCGGTTTTTCTGGTTCCCCATACAAACCCATACAAACCAGTCACTTGACAGCGGCAACGACGCGCGTCGTTGTCGCTGTCGCTTGGTTTTTAAGCCCACCTTAACCTGTGTCATCCCACTGCTGGGAAAAGGCCTCTCTCTTCTCCTTCCATACAGTTCTGTCTTGGGCTTCTGCATGCCAACCGTGCGAAAACTTGTCCAACTCTTCGCACTATGAATGACGGGTGCTGCCACGGCATCTATTTGCGGTGGATGGTTTCTATAAAGGAGATCTTTTCACAAACTAGTTGCCGAATACAAAAATGGCCAACTTGGACATTTGGATTTGTAATTTATCTTCTGGTATCAGAGTTTGGGTGTCTGTCTAGTGCTGGAAAAATTCATTACAGCGTGCTACCAAATGGCACGAGCATTACTGTAGGCGTTCAAATTAAGGAAGTGGACGGACACAAAGACGGAGTGACTCTCAAATAAATAAAACACTTTTTGTTTATGAAATGGCAACTTTATAAGTGAAGGCCTAGTATTTTTAGTCATTTTTTATTTTGAATGTAAAATTAATCCTTGTCGGCAGTTGTGGTTTCAATTTCAACAAAATTAATTTTAACTTCGTATTATTCAATAATCATTTTAAAATTAAATGTTACTGTAACAACCGACAAATCACCCACTATAAAGATAGCCCACTGAACGGCTTACCCAACTAGTCGGCGACAAATCTGCGCATCTCTATCGTTTATCTATCGCGTAAAACGGAACGTTAACTACGAGTGGAAACAATCAGACGGGCGTTTACAATCGAACATTTTCATTAGCACCTATCTATACATAAAAATGCCTTTCAATTTATGCTCCACAACATCAATAAAACTTGTGTGTTTGTTTGTTGGTTCTAAACCTATCAAATTAGGCTCATTGATGATTAAGGCGCGATTTACAGGCGAAAGGATTTACGATGTCGTCAACTCTGCTCTGACTTTACCTTACATTTTAAGTCTCTTTTATCGCCTAGTCGTTTGTCTTTAAACTTTGTTTCGGTTTAATTTGAATTCTTATTGTCAAAGACTCCGTCGCCCAGGTACTCATTATTTAGAGCAATTACTAATTTAATAATTTTCGTTGTTCAATTATTTAATATGTAGGTAGGTATTGCATTCATTTGCTGAAGCATCTAATAAAATTGAAATAGAAATAGTATCTAATTTGAATTCTTAAATGTTTATGGCATCTCATTACCTACACCGACTATTTCGCTACATCAATCACTAATTCAATAACTCGTGTTGTTTAATTATTTTATTTATTAAATGTCTATGAATATTGCATTCAATTATTCATGCATCTATTAGAATATTTTAACCGCACCATTATGCGGTCACAACCGTTTGAATACTAAAACGAAATTAGCAAAAACATAAGCACGAAAAACCTCGATTAAGTGCTATAAGGTCCGAGATACAGAGACATAAAATTAAAGCACGTTATTAAAAAGACTGGCACAGGCCAAATGGTGTCGATAAAGTGAGGTTATGATGACCGCCATGTTGTAAAATGGCCGCCTCCAAATTAGTTTAGTACACGGACACCCATAACGCGCTGGACTTTTATTTTTAAATGCGGATTATTTGGAAAAGGTGGCAAGTAGGGTTGCGCACGAACGTTCTTTATCAAGTTACGCCAAACGCAATTTGCAATTTCGCTGACGTTTTCGTTCGGCGAGGCTGCTCGTCGATAGATACCTAAACTTAAAGGGCTTTTATGTTCTTATTTTGTTTACTACCATTACAGTGTACGTTGCAATTACAAGTATTTCACGCTACAAAGAGTATTCAAGTACCTATAAAAAGATGAATTAGATATTGCTGCCATATTTGCCTAGATTTAATTACTCCATGGCCTAGTAGAATGTTTACCCAATAAAGGCCCTTAAATTGAAAATTATAATTACAGTATCATGTTACACGTAGGTTGAGGATAAGCGCTCATAAAAATACACGTAGACAAATATTTGTAATAAATTCTGAGAGCATTCTTCCCCATTTCGCCATGATGGAAATTAATATGCCTATTATTAAGAGGGGGAAAATACAGGAGAAAATGAGGAAGCCATATTTGTTACAGTGTGATCGAAGTTATGTTTGGAAAAGCTTTCACAAATGTCGATTTAGGTGTTAATACGAATACAGTTGTTTTGTAAATAGTCGCTTTTATCGATACCTACCTTGTTAGAGAAGAATTATAGCATGTTAAATGCGTAAAGGTCGCTATTTTCATACCGAGGAATATAAGGGCTCATTTGAACTATAAATAGAAAGTGTGCAGGCGTTCTCAAGGGTGATTGTTGGCCTTTACAAATATCGATATAATATTAATGATGGTGTTTAGATGGCTTATTTCAGAACGTTCAGCAGCCTCATAGTTTTAGATATTTTGATTTTACAAAACATTTTACAAAAGTTGTTTTTTGAAAGCTGATTATCTGTCTGGTTATGCTTCCTGGAATTTCCACAGTCAGACTTTCCAACTGCCCCAAAAAACCTATCGCATGGCATTTAGTTTTCTTTCACAACCTGAGACCTTCTCTTTAAGTGATCTGTTTATTTCCGTTCCACCACACGACACTGCCAGTGCCTTTACAATGCAGGGAAGTCGTATTCTCACCGATAGGAACGTGATGTGTCGCAAAGTCGTAAGCGAGTTAAATTACTGCGTCGTTCACCATTATGTTCACCTGTTGAACAAATTCTTCTGTACAATTGAATTTTCAATTCAATACGTCCGCATCGTATGTGACAACTTTTGTGTTTCTCGTTACCTTCAAGTTCTGGAAGTGTTTACTTTCCCCCCCCCAAAACTTCACAAAGACGAGTGTTGACAGCTTTACAGCTATGAAATTCTTCATCTGGCAATATGAAAAGTCCCACGCTAGGGTTACGTCTAGCTTTAGCCGATCATTTCAAACTTTTTACGTAAAAATTCTACCAAAAGGTATCGTGTCTGGCCAGGATTTTAGCATGCCAGCATAGCATTGGTCAACTTTTTATCTATAGCGGGTAACTGAATAGTTAGAGCATGTGTAGCATGGCAAGCTTTTTAAGAAAATAATAACAGGTGATAACCGTCTTATAGCACTAAGTTTGAATATTTCTACTCGGCAGCCCTACCCCCTCCGCGCGCTCCCCTCTCGTTCTCATCAATTGTTCGTGTTTGTTTGTGTTTGTTCTCGGTTGCTTGTTTTCATAACACACTGTCTGTCTTTGATGGTTGCGTGTTTGCTGAGCGGTTTCGCTCTAAGAGCGGAACTCACACTTGAGACGTCGAATTTTCCGAATTTCTGGGTGAAGATTGCTTACTGTTTCTTTGAGGCATCTTTTGGGAATTTGATAATACCATTTTTTCTTTTACATACTTTCTGTGGAATGATAATTTAGTTGCTGTATGTCGACTGTTTGCTGAGCGGTTTCGCTCTAAGAGCGGAACTCAAACTAGAGATGTCTAATTTTCTGAATTTCTGGGTGAAGATTGCTTACTGTTTCTTTGAGGTATCTTTCGGGAATTTGATAACACATTTGCTCTTTTACAATTTAGTTACTGTATGTCGACTTTCTGCTGCATGCTTGATGCTGAAAATATGCTGCTTACTTGCATCTAATTGCGACTTTTCTTAACATAGTAACATGAGGATGAGATCGCACCAAGTCCTCTCCACTTTTTCTCAAACTAGGGAAATTATTCCATACAGATTTAAGGCTTAGCTTGTACACTGCAAACCTTAAATCTTTTTTACCGCCTCTAGTAATCCAGCAATATCTAATTACCTTTTCCTCTGCTTCCGTATTTACGTTTTAAACTTTTTGAAACTTATTGCTAGAATAGAATAGAGTCTGTCCATTTCTGAAAACCCATTTACTGTTAAAACCATGCTAATGCTATGGCCTTAGCTCCATTTTCGTTTGTTGATATAATAACTGGTCCCTATCAGAAAGAGTGAAAGCTGAGCTTTTAAAAGTTGTCAAAAGGGATTTCAGAAGTGCCCCGACTGTATTCAGCTTGCAAATGATTTCATCCCGGGGTGGTCGCATTATTCGCCTGGCTGACTCTTGGCCCACGTCCATTGCATGCGTCTTACCGCCTCACATTGTTAATCCATTGTTATTTATATCTAACAAAGATCGGATAATTATCTCGCATGCTCATTACACTAGTTTGTTTGTTGTGTGGTGTGTACTGAGTGTCTGAGAAGACTGTTGTCGGTACAAGAACGCTGTGTAAAACCCCCGAGGCACGTCTGCGGCGTAGTCTGTAGCCTTGTACACATTTGTAATAATAACGTATAAACAGTTTAATTTATCGTCTATCTTCTGCTGTAAGTGTTATGCATTCCTTGCGTTTTACTCCATTGCCCTAAATTTGGACGATGGTGTTAGATTATTTATTCTATCCTGTTTATGTTTCGCTAGGTGCCTGTGTTCTGTCTTCTGTGACTGCTCTATAGTTCGTATTAACCAATTTCAAACATCCGGGATGATATGATACCTTTGTAAGTTTGTAATAATCTATTTCTTATAGCGACGTTTGAAGGCCTTTATCACGTCGACGCCGAAACGTGACAAATAAAATGAGTTGAACTACTTACGTCAATTAGTTTCGGTTGACGAGTGCTAGATCAGTTCGGGCTTGGTGAACGCTGCTATTGGTTGGCGCAGGGGTCGTTGACTCGGCGGGAGACGCTCCCATTGGCCAGCTGCTCTCTGCTGATGACAGCAGTGGCGCGTGCGCAACCTGTTACCGCGGTATCTTCTGAATTAATTGAGATAATTCGTTAATTTACACATAATAGCTCATTAACGAACAAAAAGTTCGAGCAATATGTGGCTCGGAACGAACACATGTCGCTGCAAAAACTCTTCGCTTGAATAATATTCCAGACATGAAAGGTTTGCTCCGTGAAATCCCTAAAAGATAAGTTTTATATTATTCTGGATCGAGTGCACTTTTCCGGTATTTTCCCGCCGTCTCCGGCGAAATCCATCAAAGGATTAAGGGGGTGTCTCGACATCGGAATCGATTCATCGCTATTTCCCGGATGTGGAATAAATTATCCACCACTTAACGGCGGTGGCGCGATTTCAATTGCGATTTAACGAGCCACGGTTATTCTCCAAAAAATGTTTTCTGAAAACTAGAAATTCTTTTAGTGAAATAAGTGTCATTTTCACGTTCATCAATAAATAAAAGTTCATATTTGAAATTGGCTGATCAATGCTCTAAGGTCTCTAAGTAATAAATCAGGTCAGGTTTGCGATGAAAACTGTAGTAGGTAAGCAATTTTAACTGAGAAAGTAAAGGACGATCAATTCCATCTCAAAAGAACACACCTCAATACCTAATATCAAAACCATCGATGGAATATCAAATTCAACTACATCAGATTAGACTCGACTACATGCGTTAGTAATGAGTACGAGAAGATGGGTTGAAGATATGAGCATGACTCAGCAAAATTAGGACTCTTCATTCCACAGATTGAAAATTGGAAGCCGTAATAGAAGGAGAGAGCGTTTAGCAGAAATTGAAATCGTAATATCTGCATTTCATTTGGAAAATTGAAGGGGACGTCACGGCTTCACATTTCAGATTAAATCTAGATATTTTATGGTATGGAAAGCTAGATGTAAGTATGATCTGAATTGCTTATATAAAACTTTCTATCAAATGCTTGTGATTATGATAAACTGCGGTCATAAAATTAAAACCAAGTACAGAGAGATGAAAAACTGCAGACAAAGTTTTAGTGTTAATTCTGTGTTCTTTAAGAAACATCTTATATTTACATAAAACAAATTCACCCAATTTGAACCGATAACTTTGTTGCTCATTCTTTCCAAGAATAGACTTTCGTTTACTTACCAGCTTCGTAATTAGCAAATTCTAATTTTGAACCAGTATTTGCTTACTTACACGTGCAGAAGATAAGAGGGGGACCCCTATGTATTTCAATGCTCAGCTTAAGGTTGTTCCACTTTATACAACGTGTTACAAAACAACCAATAAAGCTGAAAGGGGGAGGTAAGGTCCGTTGCAAAGAGTCAATTAACAAAAAATTAGAGCCGTAGTATCGTTTTTGAAAACTACGAAAAAAATATTTTTTTATTACATTACACTTATTTTTAATCGTGGCATCGCATCACTAATTTTGACAGCTCAAAGTTCAAATGAAGTTACTGACGCGGCGAAACGCAGTTCGGCCTACATTGCTGGCTATTACATGTATGACATCAATGCAAAAAACAAAGTCAACCAGCAATGTATGCCGAAGGGGACTTTGTTCGCCAGGTAGTGTAGCACCTGACCTAGACTAGTGATGTGATTATTTCATCGACTTATGATAATGAAAAATATTCTTTTTTTTGGTTAGTTATGTAACAGGTTGTATACAGGGTGTTAGGGACGGTGTACCGAAAACTTTGCAGGCATAATCAGACCGTCAAACTGAACAACTTTTACTATGGAGCCAATGGTGAGAAACGAAAAAAATTTCCGGCCTCCCATACAAAATTCACGATCATCTGACTGACTTTGTACGGAATTTTTTTTTCGTTTCCCACCATTGGCTCCATAGTAAAAGTTGTTCAGTTTCATGGTCTGAGCACGCCTGCAAAGATTTCGGTACACCGTCCCTAACACCCTGTATATGCTCAGTAAAGGTAAACACCATCTCAGTGCCGGATGGATTGCCCCTTTTGATATCGCTTTCTACTTTCCATAGAATTACTTGTACAGCTTTACTGCCAATCTTAATGTATATCTTGTCTATGTGATTGCTGTTTTGCGACTATGTTATGTCTACGGTGCCGCTAGTTTGACCTGATTCATTTATTGTTATGGATACTTTACTTGTGTTTTAGATTCATGACCTATAGGTAGGTATAACGGGTGTGAGGGATGGTGTACCTAGGAAACTTTACAGACATAAATAGACCATGAAACTGAACAAATTTTTCTGTAGAGCCAATGTTGAGAAATGAATAAAATGTTTCGACCTCCCATACAAAATTCACGATCAGCTGACTGACTTTTCCACCATAAGCTCCATGGTAAAAATTTACTAGACAAGTCGTATGAATATTTTCTTTATCGGAAATACGTAACAAACGCCACGTAGATAGAGGCTGCCGATATTTCCCACACAACCATAGAAATTATTGACGAACGTGGCACATCGTTGTTACACAGCTAGTTGATTACGCGACCTTCCGTTCCGATGGTCTGATCAAAGTGTATCCTCGCACAAAGGGGTATAAAATGTCCACGTCATCGTCTGGGCCCGGTTCGGTTTCAGCAGATTAATTGTGGCTTAGGCTTGATAGCGCCAATTGATGTGTGGCGACGACGCCCGACGACGCTTTACGGCTGCGAAAGACGTAAAACCAAATAGGGTTCGGCCCTCACTCCAACTTGGAGTGTGTCAATCGACGAGTAATCAAACTGTGTAAATGGTGGTTTGTGTGTTTATTGGCTCTCCACAAACCGTATGAAATAAGTCTTTCATAAAGTTTACTGCTGACAAATTAAGATTTTGATGTTGATGTATTTCCAATTACATGACATGACATATAGAGGTAGCTACATGCATAAAATCCCGTCTCATTCTCGGAGGGATAAGTAATCAGAGAATCCGTCCATTTGCTACGATCCTAACACACGTCTTTCGCTTCCTTAACTTTTATCAACCTTTTTAGCCGATCTGCACAAGTTCACTCTCGACGCAGATAGCTGGCTAAAAACCCTTGATATAGACGTTTGATCCAGGTAGGGATTGCCATACGATTGATGATGATGATGATCTGACTGATTTAAGGTACTCTTGAGCTGACTATTCTTTTTGTTCTTTAGAATGTCTTCAAGCGAACCCAGGTATTTATTTACCTTTAATTACAAGAGATAGCAAAAATAGTTCATAAAAATTATCAAATTGATTAGAAGGCATGTGCAGAGTTGTCAATAATTAAAGTCAATAAATCTGTCAAGTTGATAGCCGCGCACGATGTTAACAGCTGCGCGCACGCACGCGATGGTATCACCGCGCATATGCGCATATGCGCACAGGCAAGTGATATTAAGTCGGCGCAATTCGGTGCGCACTGGAAAGTGAGTGGCTAGTTTGAATATGGAACTTGAAACGTTATCATATCAATCGTTCTTGGACATAGGGTTGAAGACGTGCAATAATTATGTACCAGTGGTTTTCCCACCTACGTTATTCCAATGAAAATACCTCCGCGAAAAGGTTTTTTCATTAACTTTTTATCGTCAATCGCAAAATCAGAAGGAATAAATGTTTTGCGTGGTTTCAAACAGTCCAGTTGTTTCAATTGTGCATGAAGAGTCAGTAACAAACGAGCTTCTTTGTATGCCCAAATAAGTAATCTACCAATCTCGCCATATAAATTAAATAAAAAATAAAAGTAATCTACCAAATTTTCGTTACCTTTTGCCATACTGTCGAAAACTTTCATAATAATTGGATTCCTTACATGGTAATGCAGAGAAAAAGCTGCATTTTGTGAGTTTTCGAGTGCCAACCCTACGTCTACAGACTGCATGCTAGCCACGTCGCACGCACATATTAGTCTTCGTATGTGCAGCGTCAGTGCGGGAAGAATGCGAGCATTCATTCTTTTTTCAATTTCAACGGCTAAATGAAGGCTGTCGAATCGATATGAACTCGTAAAGTCCCCTTCGCATGCCAATGCATGTTATGTTAATAATGCAATAGTTTAGATGCCTATGTGAATGATATCTTTTCTGACCTTAGAAGGTAGGCCGTAGTAGATATTAATAACTTAGAATTGACATAAGAGTATGTGTTTAGATTCATAGATTTGTAGATTCCTTCAAGCGCATTTTTTTACAGTGTCTGCACATCACATAACGTCTGTCTCTTTTCATGGCACGAATCATGAAAATATCAAGGCTCTCATTTCACACAGTAGTCTTTCACATTTTTTTAATCAAAACAATTTATTGTAGCCACAGTCTCTTATCATTGCGTGTTTATAGTTTAATGAATTTGGATCCACATAATAAAGCGTCACATATTGAATTGCGGAACAGCAAAGTTAGTTAGACAACTACTGCGTTCCAGCTCTAGGAAATTTTCCCGCAGCGAAACTCGCGTAAGTGCCGTTAACGAAACATATTAGATATTAGTTCCCTTGCTTAGGGCGTGTTCGCAAAGTCGAGCGGAGCGGCAGCGGCGGCCAGGCAAGGAGTAGAAATGTAGTAGAAAGTGAGAGTCAAAAGGAGCCTTAGCATTGCATATTGAGCTGGAAAACTGATTTCAGCAAGAAGATACTTTTGGACCTTTTGATCAAAACGTAGGGTACACTCTCCCACTCACTTTTCAGTTTTCACCGTTTGGTGACTCGCGGCAGATTTGATCAGTATACAGTATTATAGGTACGTACGTGTTGTGTCGTGCACCTAGATTAAGAAGTAACATCATGCCGGTTTTTAGCTTTCTAGCTTGATTATTGTGCAAAGTTGAGGTCGCTAACTTCCCCACTTATGCGTCATTTTTTCTACAGAGCGCTGCACTGCACCTCCGCTTCCGCCTACCGCTCCGCTGTTTTTCGTATCCGCGTCCTTAGTTCCCTTACTTACCGTAATCGACTCGAACGACAAGTTACACTATCACTTTGATGGCGACATGTTTAAGGAAATTGTTGTTACCGGCACAGGCTTCTACTGTTTGCAATTGATGGGATTATTTTGATGCCGCTCTTGAGACTATGTTAGAGTTGTCTCTCTTGGCTCCTTTGTTTGTTCTGACGACTGTTTACTTATAGGTGTACCTATCTGCTAAGGAGTGAATGCATTCAACCAGGGCCTGTCCTCATGGTCGGTTTTCTAAGAAACATTTCGGCTTACCATACAGAAATATCTATTGGCTGTTCAATTTAGAAAATGACATCGTAGGCAGTAGACATTTTTATGAGAATTAGCCATTACCTATGTAGCTAAATGATGTTACATAACGTGCAGTAATTTGTTTTTATTTCAAAACCACTTTGTTGTTGTTAACACTGCAAACACAGACCTACGTTTTATCAAATTTTCTCGACATCTTACACGACAATTAGTGCTAGGCTAGTTTCGTTAGTTAAATACAAATCAGCAGCAAATCAAGACTCAACTGAAGGATCTTTTAAACTGGTTTCTCATACAGCTCGTAAAAATAACCAGTACAAATAGATCCCTTAGAATGAGTAACTTTACGTGCAGCTGGTAGTACATTCGTGTTCAATATTAAATGCGGAATATATTTTAAAATGGACATTTAATATCCTCAATCATTTCAAATATGTATGAGAAATTCGCATGCGAAAAGCAGGAGTATTCCTCTCAGTAATTGTTAATGTACTGTGGTTGATTAAATAATGGTTATTATTTTGTTCAGAGTTCATGTGAAACCAGATACATTATTATGGAATGTAACTGAAATGTTATGTATTTATTGTATGGTGGATGCATTATGTTCCTAGTGTAAAACAAAGTAAGGTACTATTTTGTATGAGAAACAGGAAGTTTTTCAGCTTAGGTACCTACACTGTTAAAATCATTTTTGATTGAGCCTTGTGATAGCGGCTAAGAACACCAAAGATGGTTGACATGAGACATACCGGTCATAAAATATTGTCAAATCCTTTTGCTACATGATTTTGTGTTTTATCAGAACATACCTATTGCGCCGACCTCAAGTAATTTGAGATATCTAGGTAAGGACAAGCGGATGATGATGATGCTTTGTACATTTTTACGTTTACCTACTTTACTTATTTTATTTATTTATTTTCATTTTTGTATCATGCTAATTGGACCATTGGGACTTAGCTTTGTACTTAGTTAAGTTTAGTTTGAATAGTCAATTTTTACTTTAAATTCTTTTGTGAGTCAGACTTAAAGTGTAATATTTTCTGTGTAGATAATGAAGTTTTGCGATACCGAGAATTTCCAATAGATTCGTAACTTGCTCTACATTTTCGACGTCGGATTAATCCTTTAATAAAAAGACAGATCCAGTTACGAACTATCTGACTAAGGGCCCTTTTCCTGTCATGCGTATTTTCGCACGCGCGCGGATCTGGTCCGCATGCGGATGATAGCACGCTCCTGGTCACACGCAGGACAGGGATTTCGTTTGCGTCAATCCGCGTTCCGCGCGCGTGTTAGCCGCATGATAGGAAAAACATGTATCAAAAGATAAGATGCGTGCGGCCCGCATGCGGACCAGATCCGCGCGCGTGCGAAAATACGCACGACAGTAAAAGGGCCCTTAGAGCAAATCAGAGCAACCAACTGAAAATATTTTCTCTTCACTCTAATACTTGTGTTATTGATAATCGTAATTTATTAAAACTAATAATTTTGTTTGTTTCACTTCAGGTAAGCTTTTTGATCTACTCACTCTCTACCTATTGGTAAGTGTCTACCGATAAATAGAGCACCAGACCCGAACTATTTGAGACCCAAACATATTTCATTAATAATTTCACTCTTCTCCTGAAAAGTAGCATTTGCACACTTAGAGCTCTAGTAAGTATGCTATAGTACAGTCAGTGCAGAAAACTCATGATGAGTAAAAAACATGCATTTTTCGTGACAGATTAAAAATTTTGGTAACTTAATTTTTTTATTACTTATGAGTTTGCTATGATGACTGTTATAGCTAGGGAGTTCTTGATTGTTAAGTTATGAATGATACGGCTTTTCTTCACAGACTACGTAAGATTACATCTGTCAGACAAGTGATCGTCAGCCGTCATCGATGCGTGCGACGCGCTTTTCACGTGTGTAGACGGCGTCGCTTCTGTTTCATACGTTTTAGGTATATGGAAACGGTTTCTAGCGTCGCGATGTCGCACGTCTCACGTCTTACGTCTCGTCTGTGGACGAATTATGTAAGAATTAGAATTTAGGTAAATCTAAATTGCAGTAGAACTGTAGAGCTCACTTTCAGCCAAGTCAGCTTTCAAGTCAGCTATTTCCATTTGAGCACGTCACTCGATTTAATACGAGTTTGACGTTTCCGAGCAGTTTCAAACTGAACCACAATAGTTTACAATTATGTACCTACCTACGTGAGTGTAGTAAATTGTACAACGTTTATTAATTTAATAAATACTGTGAGTGTTTTGGGTTACAAAGATTAATGGCAAAAGCTTTCAAATGTGATACAATAGTGTAAAATCGATGTGATAGACATTTGAAGGTCCCATAATGCCGCTAAAAGGCGAAAAAATGCTACATATTGAGGGAGCGAACGTGCTTATGATATGAAACTAAACACCCTTCCCAAAAGGGTACCTATATCGCGCCGCAAAGTAACTAAGGCTACCAAAACTAGTACGAAAACATCTTGCTAAATATAAAAAATATTACTGCCCAGTAGGAAACTGAAAAACGTTGTCGATAAAAACAAAGAGACAAAAAGAAAATGCAACAGTTTCCGTTTAACCAACAAAGGGCTAAGGTTATTTATTATAAATAGAGCCAGTACAATGGCAAAGGCGAAAGATTGCGTGTGTCTCTTGCTCGCCATTTTGTACGTAATCCAATAGTGGGGAAAGATAAAAGCGGGCAAGATAAAAGGGGTGGTTTAATGGAATTAAACAACGGTTGGGGGGCGCTAGTCCAGTCAGGATAGGGAATATTGTAATGGCCTGGCTTCCGTTTAAACATGTATTCCAATATTCTGTCTTTTAAAGCATCTGTTGCATCTCGATATATTTAAGTTGTTACGCAGTAGTGTCCCACTGAAATTGCAATGGCAAAAGAACTTCCCTGTTACCCCCTGATACCCCTAAGTAGGGTAGCGATACCCTACAGTACCTACTACGAAAAAATATTTCTGAAGGTTTCATTCCAGGCTTGTTTTACACTTTATAGCGAAACTTACACTCTGTCCAACATATTATATTTATTGCATTGCCAGACCATTGTTAGTTTAATCTGTCTTAAGTTTGTACCATGCGTTTGATGCCGGCTTAGAATAGCATCACCTCAATTCTACCTGTGGGTGTCGTAAAAATCAACTAAGGGACAATCATCCAGGGAATGGGCAGCAGCTTTCCTTGTAAATGCAACGTCATGCTCTGCGCTCGCCAATCAAGTTAAGTCTACAACATTAAGTGCACTGGACTAATACTGCAAGCCGCGGTCAGGCCAGTCCTAAGCCGGACTAAGGAATGTCTTTGTAGGAATTGCTCGGTGTTATAAAGAGTTTGACATCCGTTGATCCATTTATTACTTAACGGAACAAACTACGGAAAATTCCTGTTTATGTGTACGTATTTTAAATCTGCAAGTCTTAATTGACTGGAGTATACTGCAAGCCGCGGTCAGGCCGGTCGTAAGCCGGACTAAGGACTGTCTTTGTAGGAATTGCTCGGTATTATAAAGAGTTTGACGTCCGTTGATCCGATTATTAGTTAACGGAACAAACTACGGAAATTCCTGTACATGTGTACGTATTTTAAATCTGCAAGTCTTAATTGACTGGACTATACTGCAAGCCGCGGTCAGGCGGGTCGTAAGCTGGACTAAGGAATGTCTTTTTAAGAATTGCTCGGTATTATAAAGAGTTTGACGTCCGTTGATTCGTTTCGACGATTCTTTGTTTACGGAAAATCTCGATGATTGCAGGAATTTGGAAATAAGAATCGTGGTCGTAATTATCTTCTATGAACATAATTTGATTTTCGGCAGTAAACAGACGCTCAACTTAGACCAGTAAAGAAAGTTCCGTTAGTATGAAAAACTGAGTGTATCTTTTCGATCAAGCCTTACAAAACGGCTTGATAAAAAATACGTATTTTGACCAAAATGATTAATACTCGAAGTGCATGGGTTTTCATCTGTAATTCTGTATTAACATTAATTACCTACCTACTTATTTTTGTTAACAAACTGTATAAACTTGGCAAATACGTAAATTAAATTATATCTCTTTGAAGTCAACTTTTCAGTCAGTATATTCTGGTTGTTTACTGGTTTATGTAACCTACATTACCACTTTTCATTTTGAAATGCTTATCAGTAAAAGAAAAACAAAGTTATGCTGTTCTACCTCATTCTGCGAACATCAAAGACTTGAAGTATAAACGTGGATTTTATAGAAGGTTTGCATAATCATTTGGGTAGTTGCAGGTTAATCGCATTTTACCTATAAACTATCGCGATAAGATCCGGTTAAGTATCTATTATGTGCAACAGATGATTTTGATATTAACAAAATGTTCGGAGTTCGGATTAGGAGATAGTAATCAAATCTTCGCTACATCATCACATCAGCCTATAGCAGTCTACTACTGGATGTAAGCCTCCTATGTTACGCCAAATGACACGATCTTCCGTTTTCGTAGCGCTACCAACGCAATGCTTGCTGAGGTATGGTCTCCACTCGAAAGTCCTCTTACTCCACCACCATCCATCGGTTCTACGACAGATGTGACCAGCTTACAGCCATTTTAGCTTGCTACTCTTCTAGTAGTGGGAGAGCCGGCTGCAGAAGATCTGGGTCTTTTCTTTCGACTTGTTTACATTTTAGTTAACGTTCTAAAGTTAGTCTATTGTGGTACCTGATGAGATAGGTATTTCTGCAGCCGGCTCATGCATTATAGACTATTTGAAGTGATCAATTAATATTGTAAAACTAATAAGGACAGGCCTTACCCCAATACTGACAAAGGGCAGCAATGATCAACGGCTTCGGGTATTTATCTCAGTGGATGGAGGGCTAAGCCGACGATTAATAGGTCGATTAGCACGCGGCCAAGAACGAGCCGCTTGCGATTCTTCCGAGCAGGGTTGCCAGGTCTACGTTTGCCACTCCCCCCGGTTTGTCATAAAAAAATCATCCTCACAATGAAACCAAGTTCGTCACAATAATAGAATGATATCAATATTTTTTTTGTTATAGCGTGGCAATACACATTTCTCATTTCTCTATGATTTGTTTAAGCATTTCAAGATAATTTGTTTCCCGAGAGCGATGATAGGTAGATAATGAATGTTTTTGTCGAATATTTGGAAAAAGACAAGCGCAGGACATACGCCTTAATGTAGGGAAAAACATATACAAAGAAAATAATTTAAATAGTTTTTAATTACTATAGAAGACGTCTAACGTTAGAAAGATTGTAGCGAAACTTGACTAAGATAATAACTCAGTGATGAATCAGGATAATGTTCCTTCCTTAGGTCTGCTGTAGGTATGAAATTCTTTTTAGAGATAAGCAGTATCTGTTGTGTCTTTTTTATTTTTCTATTTGTTCTATTACTGCTCTGTTTACGAGTACAATTAATTGTTAAATAATGTTTTTGGAGTGGCAAACTTGGTCTTACGCCTGGCCTCAGGTTAGGGCAGTCTCCTGCCAGTGTTGCCACCAATAAAAATACAGTAATTAATCGCCGACATCCATCTCCGATCAAGAGTATAATTAGAAAAGTCTTGCCGATTAATCTTCAATCAACACTAATTTGTTTGTTGTCGAGCGTAGAGTAATTGCCGTCATTGTGTTGTGGGATCAATAGAGCAGGAAGGTGTTATTTATTGACAACAATAGATTATTTTAGCTTTTGTAAAAATAATTTCTATCCAAACACCGACGACTCTTACCAATACGCGTAGGTAATCTTGAAAAATATAACTGGCAGAGACTGCCACAAAACTTCTTAGAGGTTGTCTCTCTGTCTATGCCTTTTTCAACATTCAATATTTCAACAAGTTGTTGCTCTCAAATAGAAATGATATTTGCGCCGTACAAAAAATTTTACTGTCAAGAATGCCTCATTTTAGAACTGTTTTGTATTCTTAATTTGTGCAGTACAATACAAGGTGTAAAAAAAAACAATTGCAAATTTATTCAGGGGTGAAATAGCCCATGAAACTTAACAATTTTCCCCAAGGAACATGTATCGAAATATAAAACAAAACCGGCCAAGAGCGTGTCAGACACGCTCACAAATAGGGTTTCGTAGTCAACGTTTAAATATCAGGTTTTTCAGCATTACAAACTTAATTATGTTGCTGGTTTGTTAGCAGCAGTATGATGACCAACCGCAAATAGAAAAACACATTTTTTTCTGAAACCTGTAAGGGTACAATATCCGTTATAGTTTTCATAGTAACTTCAGAATGTAAGCTATATTCCATATTTATTTCAAATTTTTAGCGTTTATACTTTAGAAGTTACTATTAACTTTTTGGTTACAAAGTTAATACAAACGAAGCAAGCGGAAAAAATTCACACCGCCGGCGGGATTCGAACCCACGTCTTCTGACAAGCCGGGTCAGACGTGTTAAGCCGCTACACCACGGCGGGTTCTGCCACTACACCACGGTGGGTTTTCCGCTTGCTTCGTTTGTATTAACTTTGTAACCAAAAAGTTAATATCAATATCTAGTGTTTGATTAAAACACCA